>JBBPJW010000874.1:0-19167 GCA_038088935.1 Pulveroboletus aff. viridisquamosus
CACGTGCAACTGATCATGTGACCAGCGCATCACATGCTCCAAGGCTCTCGCGGTCACGTGCGACCGTCGTGTTAGGCTAGAGCCGTAACAGACTTAGTGCTTTTTGTCTCACTTGTCCCTTGAGTTGAGCTATGAGACCACTCTTCTCTCTCCCTCTGACCCCTCTGCAAATCAGAACACTAGGTTATGCAAGAGTGCACCATATAAAATAAAGCCAAGTTTCATTTGACCCAGTGAAAATTATCTTCAACTCTTTTCAGATTCCCTCTGAACTTCCTCAGAAGTCTCCAGAGTACATTATTCTTTATAATTCAAGCCCCATTAGGGTATTTGTACTCAGAATCTGTAATCTGAATTCTTGCTATATGTTTTAAAATAAGTTTTGACAAAATGAAAGAGAAAAAAACTATAGGAATGAAAGGAAAGCATATAGCAAAGGCAGATATAAATATGACCTGGCAACTATAAGGCCAAGGAAAGGATCTCATCTTGAGATTTACCATATCATGTGACCAATACTATATATGGGAAAATACTCTAATAAAAGACCAAACTTATATCTAGGGTTAACCTTATTTAGGTAAATGAGTCTCACAGTCACATGACAAGACTGTCAGTGTTTGCTAAGTGCATAACAGATTTTCTTGACAATACTCTCCCTCTCAAAGATAGTAGGGCTGGTATCAGATTCTAATTCATATGTAAGTGCTTTATTGATAAAAATGGGGGAGCTGGACTTTACAAGGTAATGTGAAGTCTGTGGCCTTGCTATGAATAATGTTAAGAACACATTTGTGAATATATTGGAAGTAAGATAGAGCAACAGAGGCTAGATCAGAAGGTAATGTCAGATCTGGAATGGGAATAGTAGATGTGCCTTGTGAAGCTAATGGCAGTGGCTGGGCTATGGTGGCACAGAGTTGATGGTTAGATAATGGCATGCATATAACATTGACTTTACCAGCCAGGAAATATCCTTTAGATGGACTCTAGTTTGAAAGAATGTTATAATCATTTTTCACTTTTTCCATCACATGACCGTGGGACACTTTTCATCTTTCACATTTCATTTCTTCACCTCTTCACATCTTCACCATGTCACATCTTCACATTTCACTCTTTCACATATCACAGCCTAGACCATGACATCATTACCAGGCAGCATCCTCATGAAACTGCTATGATACTCCCTTCTTTATTGCCATTGGTTAGTTGATTGTAGCATACTTAGGGCCGAAGTCATTTACATGGTCCGTGCACACATCTGTAGCATATATAAAGAAGGCTGGCACAAGCTGGGATTTCCCCAGTCTTGTGCACTTGAGCTTTCTACTTTATACAAGTAACTTGACTCTTCTACATTTTCCTCTTGTCTAGTTTCATTGGGGTCTAGTTAAAACCCAATCTCTTCAGTTAGAAAGGTGACCACTAGGACACAAGTATCAAGGGTGGAATAGGACCATTTCAAAGAATAAGTTAGTCATGTCAAGTTTAGTGAAAATCTTGCCTTTTGTACAGGCATGTAAAATGTCATCAATCTGGGGCAAGTGTTATATTCCATAACATAATGTTCACTTCATGACATCTCTAATACAACTCTGGTTGAAAATTGCCCTTAAGCTATATGCTGACTAGTTCCCATTTTCCATTTTCCTTCTTTTCTGTCTATCTAATAATACTTACAATTCCTTATACATACTTCCATGTCCTTTCAATACAACTCTGTAGTTTATCTGGCCTTATTTCCTGTTCCTTGCCCTTTTTGCCTATTCTCTATTATTCTTTAGTTTTATCATTTAGTTTCACTCTGGCATGACATTGTTGATATCATACCTACCATCTTCATTTGTTTACAGGTTGCACTGACACCTGCCTTTGCTTCTGCAATAACTCCTGTTTTATCTCCTTTCTCTTGTTTGATAATCTGCTTCTTTATGAAATTAGTACTGTAGCTTTGTATTTTGTACCTCAGTTTGAATATCAACATAACTCAGCACTCTCTTCCTTTGTCTCTAACTCCTTTCCTGACCTTGTGAGCAGGCCATATGCCCTTATCCTCTGAATTCAAGTCTCTACAACTTACTTTGACCCTCCAATTCCCTTCAAAATTCACAGCACTGAAACTAGTACAAAGGCACACCACACAAGATGAAGCCAAGCTCCATTTTACCATTGCTCTGGAGCATTCTGGAGTAAATCCAGAGTGTACCCTTGTTTAACAGCAAGGGATAATTATCTGGAATTGTATTAGTATTAAGGGCATGGAAATCATTGACCCAATGCAAAAGAACAGTGGGGTCAGTCTTGGGGCAGTCACACTTGTACAGACAGTAACAGAGTGTGAAAAAGCAATGTATTGTGAGAGAGTAAGAGAGTGAGCAAGAACAGAAGGTTTGATATTTCTCAGTATGATACAATAGTCTATATATATAGGGTACAGAACTATGGCTGGAGGGTTGCAGGTCTGGGAAGGAATGCTGCAGGATGAGAAGTGAAGGGAAGGAATCTTGAGTGAGGAAGCCAATTGGAGGGACAGCATGTTAGGAGCAGCTATTGGTTTACAGCCTGTCTGCTAACTTGAGTGTGGAAACACTCAGAAGTGATTGTTCTACACACTTGAATCACCTTCGCTCGGTCGCGCCTGCTCCTCCTCGCGCCACCCATCCGGCGTCTGCTCGCCCACAAGCTGCGAGACCATACCAGCCAAGTTCAAGTCACATACGATATCACAAAGTGATCGTTGCACGTGACTGCCAGATTAGATCATTTCCATATTAGGGGTCGTCGGACTTGTTGATCGCGCGAACACACTAGTACAAATTGGTACTAGTGGTATCGACTTCCATGAGGATTAGTGCCATCCACCATGCGGAGAACGTTCTGCAGGGTTACGGGCCAGTTTTCGGGTGCTCCCTGGTTTAGTTGATATTGCCGTGATCCGAACAGGAACCATGAGGCGCATGAGCAGCCCATATTTATAGGGCGACCTTGTATACCACAGGTAAACGTAAACACCCTACTTTCTTTACCCTTCAAACCCCACGCCCGTGCTCCGTCGGTAAGGATATCCTCAACAATGACTGGTGCGTAGTAACGTTGAAAAATCGTTTGTGTTGATTGCTGACAATCCAGAAAGACCCAACGACAGTACTTGATACTGGGCACTCTGGGGGTGTGTGGACAGTTGCATTTCACACAGACAAAAAGCATATTCTCGGTGGGAACACCCATGGTTTCCAGCAATGGCGACTTGGCGGTAGACGGGAGATTTGCAAGCACATCGGAGCGAATGTCTATACCATCGTTGCCATCGTGGTATCAAGTGATGAAAAATGGATGGTATGTGGGACCGCGGTAGGCGCAATTGTATGGAGTACGGTATCACAAGAAGAATCCGTTAAGGTGGAGGGTAAAAAATTGGTCTATGCTGTTGACGTCTCTCCTGATTCTACAAGATTTGCCACCGGGACTGCTGGCGATGGAGCAGGCGTCTGGTGCATAACATCAGGGTCAAGGCACGTTGGCCCGCTCGTACACGATGGTGACGTGCATGGCATCAAGTTTTCTCCGAGTGGCGATAACATTGCCACTTCTTGCTCTCATGGCTCAATCCGTGTTTTTGACAGTCGCAGTGGTGATGAACTCATTATTATCAAGGCCGATATGCCCTCTGTGTTTCATTACCCCGCTTGCATGGTCCATTGACGGCCAGCAAATTTTTGTGACATCATATACAAACAGGATCAAGTCGTTCGCCGTGTCCGATGGGTCTCAGCTTGCCGAAGCACAGATTCAGTGTGGCGGAAAAGTTGGATCTATTGCGCTAGCAGGAAATGGCAAATTCATCGCTACCTATGCATCCCGCTCCATCGCATTCCTAGATTCATCAACTCTCTCCGAGACTGGAACTTCCATCGAGGACAGTGATGAAATATCGTCAATCGCTATCTCCCATGATAGTAGCTACCTAGCGACTGGACGATGTGACGGGAAGATCGCTCTGCGTGATCTCGGCCGTATTCTCTCAAATTCATATTGCCCCTGTCATGTAAGCATTTGCACATCAGATGAGCGCCATACCACCTCTTACATTAATACACCATATTAGACGTCTAGTAGTAATGATGATCAACCAGTTGAGCAGTTCGCGCCCCCGAGTGACCGTGACAGCGAACCTCGTGACTCTTATCCTGTAAGATCTGTCTTTCTGTCACCGAAACAAGTCACACTAACCCTTCGTATTATACACACTAGGAAAAACAGACGAGCTCAGGCTCAATCGTGCAGGAGACTACCAGCGCAAACAGTAATCATCTTCTCGAGGTATTAGCTTATTTTCTTTCTAAACAAGTTCTTACAACCCTACAGACCGAGTTGCCGTCAGGCGTGCCTGTTCCTGATTTTAACTTTGACGAGGTTGGTGTACAGTGTACTTTGTTCTAATTCATGTTGACTTCCCCACAGCCACCTTCCCCGGCATCCTCTGCTCACTCCGATGAAGACGAAGTATCTCCACTTCAGCTGTCTCGTACCACTCTGCGGTTACCAGAGACATCCCGACTCTGCAGAACCGAGTCAGACCCGTAAGAAAATCAAAAATTGGATACGGACGGCAAATGATTCCAGAAAACCACGTCGGCCTGCTAGTCATCGACCTCCCTCCCAGTCAACACTGAGAGATGTCATAGACAAGGGTCCTTCACGAATAGCTGCAAGTCAACGCAAGCCAGTGAGTACTCTTACTTGATAGACGATTAGATGTAGCATATCTGACATATCGCGGCGATCCGTTAAGTCTGCTCCAGCGCTAAAGGTTTGCTACTTCTCGATTCCGTATGAAACAGCTGATTATTGTGACAGCGCAAACCATCTACTAATCCTCGCAATGGACAAGCATCTAAAGACAAAATGCAAACCGTCTTGGTCCGTTCTTTTCTGGTTACCACGCATCTTGCTATCATAGCTCATTTCATACTAGATCCAACAAATAGATGACCGATCTCCACCTTCTATCATGAGGATCCGTGTACCGGTGTGTATCCTTACTCTCCCATACTTCTTGGACTTATTAGGTGACACTAGCGAGCGTTAAAAATGGCCGTTTTGTCGATTGTCCCTTTCTCGGAATGTGCTGGCACACATACCAGGGTTGGGACATGTGAACCCATAGGGTTCAAGATAGTATACCGTTCTGAATCGTAATTTGTGAGATAGATTCTCTTGGGTCCAACAAGAGTGGTCTCATGTAGGCACTAAGAACATCGTCAAAGCACGTCCAATGTACGTATGCATTTCTTGAGTTCCTGTGTAACCTTCTTCACCTCTACCTTAATCAAACTGTCTGCAGTGACCCTCCGGTATGCACCCACACTGTGAGGGTCTGGTGTGAGTAACAGTGCACCGAACTGTTGTCTTAGTCGGGCCATAAATTGGTGGGCTTGCTTCTCCTTGCTTATATGCGATAGAGTCGAAGGAGGAGAAAGAGACGTAGTAGAGGTGTCAGCTGTTGCTCGTCTTTGCGGGTCTGCCGACACAATATTTGAAGTGCCAGTGAACATCAGCAACTTGCTTTTCAAAGAAGACTGGTCGTTTATGTTCTCAGGTGCGATCTCCATCGCACTTCTTGCAGGCTGTCGGTCGAGTAGAAAGTCGACCCAAGGGTGAATGAGGTAAAGAGAACCAAACCGAAAGAGATTCTCCTTTGTCCTGATCTCCACATCTCCAAGCGCATCTGTTCGTGCACGATAAACACCGGGTTCACGAGAACGTGCTGGACCGAGTTTGAAAGTAATGCATGGAAGTTGCATCCGTTGATCTGTAAATCGTACTACGTGGAGTGCAGCGAGTTGCTCATACAGCTCTATAACCAAATCAGATGCTTTTACTTCCATTTCAGCACCTTCGATGGCCTGCGGGATGTGTGTCGTTGGTGGCCGCTCAAACACAGTGAGATCGGTCGGAAGGCAGCTATTGAAGCTCCCAGATTTCCCTGTCCATGCAAGGATGCTTGTATCGCCCGATTTCGCGAGTAGCTTTGCCAATAGCTGACCAAGTGCCTTGTCTCCAACACCGTATTGAGGTGACAAGGTGATAGAGAATATTCCAAGTAACGAAAAGGCTGCATCTTCTGCCCGATGCGATTCCCGGTTGGAAACCATGCGAAGCTTCGTACGGATATCACCTGAACCTACTTGGAAGCCCACCAATAATTTTTCCGAGACGCGAGTAGCTTCCGCCATCTCTGAGATAATCTCGGGCGACTTCTTATGGTTGGGAATGTCGAGATTCAGATACAGGGTCCAGTTCCTAGTGTAGAATCGGACTAGGCTGGAGGCGTGATATTCCTGAAATGTCCATGCCCGCCTATTCCAAATACTCTCCCGAAGACCATTACGCTGCGATGGAGAATCAACGTCGAAGAGGAAAACAATTGTCACAGCGGAACCCTGGTACCACTTGAACATGGAGAGCAGGGCCTCCTGTAGTACGGCAGAGCGGTCTTTATCGATACAGCACGTGTCGCTCCACGCCCAGTGGAGCCCGTGGTCCCTCGCGGTCTGGCAGAACATTCGCAACTTGTTATGACTAGGGTGCTCCTTGAGTTCGTACATTTTGATGCCCTTGACCTCTCCATAAAGAGGTTCATTGGCTCCCCACTTGTGTGACAGCATGGCATAACGGTAGTAATCCTCGACGCTTTGTTTAATATGGTCTGGGTCGATGCGTTTGGTCATAGAAGAAACCAACTCCCAAAAGACAGGCTGTGACTCGAAGGAGGATTCTTGCCCAGATTTGTCAAGAAGACGACCAGAGCCAGTATGGATAAGCTCTGGCGGAGAGCTACGAACTGCATCCTTAATGGCCTCTCGAATCTTGTCTTTCGTCCGTGCTGGATCGACATACTGACCAGATTGTTCTGAGAGACAAGATAAATGAATAAAGACCAGAACGCTATTGTCACCCTCACCACGAACACCCTGGTCAGGTGACTGTGATATGTTCAAGAACATTGCCTCCAATGCACACACTGCATGCTCATATTTTTCAGCCTTGTGCAAAGCAGCATGTTTCCTCTCGTAGCCCCATGGGGATGATGAATCAAGACCGATCACCTAATGACATGGCAATTGACAAGACTGACTTGACCGAGACAAGCGAGACGCACCCTCTCTGCATCATCTAATGCCTCCTTCCACAAACCTTTAGCTAAATATGCCTCACTTCGCTTTATAAGCAGGTCTTGCACAGCAGGGTCGAGACCCAGTGCATCCGAATACCGGGAGATTGCCTCATCATATTGCTGAGTGTTCATTGCATCCTCCCCAGAGAGCTCTAGCTTCCTCAAACAACAGGATTTGAAGTCTGACATAGAATCGTAACATCCATAGATATCACTTGTGCAAGCATGACCATTACTAAGAACCCATTTCGCCTCGCCTCTCTGCATCTCCTGCATCAAATCATTTTCTACGCTGAGGAAACACTCAACCGCATCCGCAACGCGGTCAAACTTCTCTAGGTATTCACATAAGGCTCGATATATCATGAATTTTGGGACTTTGAACTTATCAAAGGTTGATTTCATCATATATCTCATTAGAGGGATACACTTACACTGCTAGCGACTGTTAAGGCATTCCTCCACGACCCACCTGTCAGCCGCTCATTTGCCCAATCCATCAAAATAGGGTAAAAGCAGGACAACGAAGGCTCCTACATAGAGTGGTGGCGAAGTAATTCATATATGCAAAACCATCACCAGTACATGACGACGCTTACGGTGATGTGAGATAAACTCTTGATGGTGATTTTCCGGTCTTCTCTACCAAATGCAAGAGTCCGGCCATCTGGTGAGAGCGCGATTGAGCACACATCTTGAGCAAATTGGATGGGGTCGGGCTGTGTGGGTGTCGATACGTCCCAGATCATAACGGTACGATTTGCAAAGTACACGATGACTTCCTCTCTTTGTGATAGGGCGATGCCTGAGAGCCCCTTGGTAGGAGGAACCTGCCATTCTGAGACCACTGAGCCAGTGGATGCTCTAACTTGGTTAATTTTACCGTCAGACACGAAGAACAGCTTATCGCTTGACCAGATGAGACCGACATTGAACAACGGGGTTACCTTTGCTTCGAATTCCCGAAGTAAACCACCATTGTCACTACTGTAGACCCGAATTGATTTCCGAGTAGCTGTCGCGATCCAATCACCTCGTGGTGAGTATTTTGCTGCTGTCACCGAATCCTTGTGGTAGAGTGGATCAGCCACTCGTCTGCGGTTTTCAACGTCCCATACAGAGGCTATGCCTTTGTCTGATGCAACGACGACTCGAGTCGAGTCGCGGGAGAAATCAACTCCGTTGACGCAGTAGTCGTCCTCCTTGCACGAAAAGACTTGTTTGTGTGTGCCTGCGTTCCAAACAAACACATCGCCTAGGGATGACCCTGCCGCGATCCAACTGCCATCGCTTGATACAGCGAGACACAGGACGAATTTTGCTGTCATTTTCGCCATCTCCTTGCCGTCTTTCACTCGCCATACTCGAACATCCGTCCCGCCGCTCACGAGATAGTCGCCATTCGCTGAGAATATTACGGCGTTTATCCAGCTGCCGACGTTGATTTCGGTGAGTGGAAGGTGATCTTGCCCCATAGTCAGCATCGACGCAGCTTCGTCCGTTATCAGAGCGCACCAGCCATCGGGGACGACACCAGCGAGGTGATGGAGAGGACCGATAAACAACCAGTGTTGCGGATACGTTCTTTGCATTGTATGTACACTGAAGCACTGAACCCTGCTTGATATGGATCTCTGTGTACACGCTCAATCACCGGGTTTTGGCGCTTGCTCGCATCTATGGCTATATTACCAACGAGGGATCATTACTCCTTCGTGGTGGCACTGCCCTGTGCTTTGAAAAAATGTGCTTAAACCCACCCAGTCGCTTCTCCTTGAGGCATTCATGTCCTCACTTCCCCCTGATCCACCTCGCAGGCACCGTTCTCGTGCCGCTCTCCATGACCTCTCGTGAATTCGGGTTTTGAGCCAGCTTTGACCCTGATTGAAAACTGGCCTCAATATTGAGCATCATCCATTCTTGTGTGTGATCTACTACGATACCTTTTCAATCCGAGCGTAGGCAGCCTGGAAAAGGGAGGACTGTGCTTTTTCAATGTCTAATTCATGTCCAGCTTGATCACCCATGCAGGTATTTCTTGAGTTCATCCTACCTGTCACATGTCACTACTGGCTTTGTCAATGTTGCAAGAGCCATTGCCCTTTGACCACCCATATTAGAGGCTTTGGGAGGAAGCGGGATACAAGATCAAGACATGCTGGAATTTTCATCAAGCATGTCATCGCGTGCACTAAAGGGCAATATACTTTCCCATATACGTAGGTGGATGCTATAATCAGATGATCATTCAAGCCTAATCCCTTCTGGCATTCCTGCGGTTAGCTGAAAAGGCGACGACAAATTATAGAACATTTCTGCGACGCGATGTTCAATCAAGGGACGTAAACAAATCGCACTTGCTCACCCTCGCTGGAGGTATCTCTTTTGTGAGGTGCACTGTAGAGGATATCACACTATACACAAGGAAACCTCAGTTTCGTATGAACGAAAGACTGAACATTCTTCTAAACTAACCTATACACAAGGAAACCTTGTGGATGTTGTTCAGCTAATGAATGTAACGAGTGTATAGTGGCCTCACCTCAGTTTCGTATGAACGAAAGACTGAGGTGCAACGTGGCAGTGTCCGTACTCAAAAGAATGACGCGATTATGTAATGAAAATGGTCGGCGTATGTCTAGAAAGGAAAGTAGGGATCTCAAGGAATGAATGGCCCGGAGGCGTGAAAGTATGAGATAGGACGAGAGTGAAGAGGAATGAAATAAATAGAATAAAATTTCAACAATCTCATACTGTTTCTGTGACCGCCAAAGATACAACAGCGCACTCATGCCACTATGCTTGAAGCTGTGCGCTCCACTTGGCTTCTTCTAATTTAAGACTCAGGGTCAGGCTGTACATTAAAGGTCATGCGACTCGATCACCCCGACGCCAGTCAGTCCTTTCGAATATACCCGTGCATGGTGAACTCAGAGAACGTGTCATTTGTTCAAGGACATTGCTAGAATTAGCAGGGCATACGTGAAAATGCGACAATTCGGGCCTAGAGAGACACGTACGAACGATTGCGACACCCTCCTGCCTAATGTCTATGGCTGTGTGAGCGAGCACCATTCAAAAACCTACAGATATGGGTGTAAATGTGGCGTGGTTCGAGTTCTGATAGAGTATACAACCACCTCTCATCTTTCTTGGGGCAAAAACCAGACCCTGTTGGAAACATTTCGACATGGATGTGTGTCTTGCATGTCGTGTGTGAGTCTAATGTGGATCGTTCGTTCATCGTGAAACAGGTTGCGCGACAAGGACATGACATATACTCAGGACTCCTAGAGTGAGAGCACACTTGGCAGTGAAGGCTGCACCAACCTTGATTCATTGAGACGAGGCCATCCGGGTAATAATAAGCGCCAGGCACGAGGCAGCTGCAACCCATATTGAGAACAAGCGAACGCGTTTGAGGCAACTTTGCACAGCGCAACTTGAACGAACTGCAACCTCGACTCTTCACACTCCGAAGCCAACAGCGGTGTGTGATCAGCAAATGTCGTCAACAAAGACTGGTGTGTAGCAGTTCGGAGGACCAGTTGTGCAGTTCTGATGATTTGGTAAGATGCAATAATAGTGCTTGGTACCGGTAGCTCTGAACCGGTGCGAGCAGTCGCATTCCACCCTGATGGGAATCATCTCTTGAGTGGGGGCGACAATGGGGTTCGACGTTGGCAACTTAAAGATCGTCGAGAGGTCGAAAACCAAAAGGGAATGTGGGTGAATACTATTTCAGTGTCCAGTGATCATAAATGGGTGGTGTGCGGGGGTACCAAGGGCGCAAGCGTGTGGGATGCGAATCTCCAGGAAAAGGTCACAGAAGTAGAGGGTGGAATCTGGGTAAATGTGACCGACATCTCCCCAGACTCATCCCGGTTCGCCACCGGAACTGACGAAAGGCAAGCGAATATCTGGGATATCACGACAGGGAAGAAACTGGTTGGCCCCCTCCAACATGATGAGAAGATCAATGGAGTCAGCTTCGGCCCAAGCGGCGAGCACATCGCCATTTCTTGCTATAAAGGCTCAGTCCGTATCTTCGATAGTCGCAGTGGCAATGCATTCACAACCGTTGAAACCGCCACTCTTTCCCGTCACTGTACTGCCCCACTCGCATGGTCAAACGATGGCCACCGAATTTCTGTGGCAACAAATGACAAACAGATCAAGCATTTTGCGACATCCACAGGGACCCTTCTTGTCGAGTCTCCGACTCTCGTCTTGCAACAGGTCGAGTCCATTGCCTTAGCGTCAAATGGCAAGTTCATTGCTACTTTCGGGTCAAGTTCCATCTTGTTCTTGGACACATCAACCCTCACCCAGATTGGTCCTGCCATTGAAGTCACGAGAGAGCTATACTCAATTGCACTATCCCCGAATGCTAGCTACCTGGCAACCGGACAGGACGACGGGAAAATCACCGTGCGCGACCTCGCTCATGTTCTTCCAGACTTGTACGGTCCGTTCCATGTAAGCATTCATTCATTTGCGATGCTGGTATATCAGGTAACCAGTCATTCCACTTCGCATGTTGACCCCGTCTAGACATCCAGAAGTGATGAAGGACAGTCAGACAAGCAGCTAGCGACCTCAAGTGATCATGACGACGAGTTCGTTGATGTAGGATATTTCGTTCTGGGGTCGAAATGACTTGCGCTAACTCCATTTTGCACACCGTCAGGAGGGGCTTCGGAAATCAAGTCCTATCGATCCCGAGACCCACAATGGAGATGGAGATCTCCTCGAGGTATCAATTCATTCCTTTCTTGCTTGTCACGTGTTCTCAAACACACAGGCTGATGTGCCGTCCGGTACACTGGTTGCTCAGTTCGATTATGATGAGGTTGGTGATGACTACTTTCTACCCTTCCCTTCATATTGAGGCAGCTGGAGCCACCATCCCCGGCATCGTCTGTTCAACCTCACGAGGACGAGGCACCATCGCAAGGTACACCCCATTTTGTACCACATTTGTCAGGTGCTGTACCGGTAACCACACTTCCAGAAGCACGTTCAGGGGAATACCATGACATGCCAGAACTATCTCAGGGCTTTCTGTCGCTCAAAAAGTGGCTACAGACGAAGGTTAAGAGGACGAACCAAGATTCGAGTTCGTATGGGCTCGACCGCATTCCCAGAGAACCACATCAGCCTGTCAACCGTCGGTCTCCCTTACAACCATCGACGAAAGCAGGCACCCAAAGTGAGAGGACCTCACGGATGGCTGCAGCTAAACGCAAGCCAGTGAGTATTCTTTCTTGACAGATGACCCAATACACTGGGTTTAACACATCATCTCAGCGAACTGTCGGCGGATATCTTGGGAAACGGGCGGTTTGTTGCTTCTCAAGCTTTTATACAGCGACTCACTAGACTTCACAGCCGAAGCCATCTCCCAAGCCTGCTGAACTCAGCGATCCCCACAAAAACGCTCCCGATGGCGGGCAGGCCTCTGGAAACCAAATACAAGCAGGCTCAGTCCGTCACCCCTTGCCATCATATGTGTTGTTGTGATAACTCGTTTCCCATCAGGTACAGCAGATGATTGAACCATCTCAGCCACCCGCTGCATCCGCGACAGAGGTTCAACTCACGGTGCGCATATCTTTCTTGACCACATGCTGTGGGACCTATCGGATTACAACAGCGCCAGTCAGACAAGGCTATCCTTAGCCTGAGATGTTCAGTCGTATTCCCCGTGTGGATGTGTTGTGGCTTAGGGACTGGAGAAGGGACCCATGATTCCGAATGACATCGTGCAATACGTGTAGATATCGTGCCTAGTCACGATGATGTGAACATCGCTCACACGGCTTTATAGACTCCAATCTACGTGTTGTACATATGCTCCCCCCATTCTACTCACCTTATATACGTCATTTCGTTCCATAAGATACCCTCAATTACACCAAGGCACATGTGTTCGGGCGTGACGCACCACATGTGACCACGTGTGTAAACTGCATTCTTTTACTGGACTAAGTGTGCCCCTTCGGCGTGCTTCCTAGTAAGATTCTTGTCACGTGCCTCGTTCATCACAGACATCGGTGAATCCCTATCTACATTGCCGGCTGTCGACAATATTGATTGTAAGCGTTTATATCCATAGTCTATTCCACTTTATGTGTTGATGACACGCAATAGTACATTCAGACGACATGAGCTACTTGACGGCCTCCTCTAATGTGAGAACGCTTGGGCTCATGGAGACATCTCCCAGGGTACACTATATGGCTCTCAAACTGTTTGTCGATCGTGGATTCGAGGTGGATCCTGACATGCGAGACGTATATCCTCCGTGGCAATCTGCCTCGTATCATGATCGAGACAACGCGCAGGAGAAAGGTGAATCCGACATTGGCGTCAGGTCGGCCTTTGTCGGATTCTGCTTCAAGTGCCATCGTTACTGTGACTTCTTCGGAGCAACAGTCTGTCCGTGCTTGATGTTGTTACCCATGAATAGTGTTGGCTCAACCGTTCCCTCTAGGTTGGTTTATTAGCACCAACTAGCAAAGCAGACACAAATGCACTTTTATAGAGTAGGTAAGGCAGAGGTATTGACGGACTTGGTATATCTTGCTGTATGAGCACTTGCGTCTGTCATCGCAAGTCACATTCTTGAACACAAAGATCATGCGCTCAGGCCAAGCGCCTTGGGCCTCATGGCTTCCGCTCAGACCGAGTCCAGATAACTTGGCAGTAAGGTTGCTTTTCCGCTTCCTTTTTCGGGGTCCAGTCTCGGTGACATATTTGCCGACACCGAGAGTAGTGAGTCCCTTCAAAGCCCAAATAGGTTTGCTTGGCAACCCGTCCAAAAATACTTGCATTTCGACTATTGAAATGAGTTTGCTGTGTGGGACTGTCATGATGCATGTCACTAGCCATCTCCAATTCACCTCGCTGTGCTGTCTGGCCTGACGTCCACTGCGACGACGTCCATTGCTGCTCACAGTCCTTGGCCTCAGGTTCATTTGAGCTCAGCTTCATTGTCTTGCCCTTGCATAATTCAGTGATGTCATGGTGGAGGAGCGGTTCGAGAGCAGAAGCCAGGATTATTGAGTGCATGGATAGAGAGAGAAGAAAGCAGGTGGGTAGAATTGGAACTGAAAGACTCACCTCCCATGAACTGGATCCTACAGCTGAGGTTTGATAAATTGCAGTAATGCTAATAATAAGCGCCAAAGACACGAAGCGACTAACGCAACTCCGCACAGCACAACTTGGGCAATTTTTTTTTCTCCCTTCGAGGCCTGCGACAGTATACAACCGGTGAATATGTCATCGAAAATAACGACTGGTGCGTCTGGGGGGTAAATTGTACGGCTCTGGCAATATGATAAGATGCAACGATAGTGTTCGGTACCGGTAGCTCTACAACAGTGATGGCAGTCGCATTCCACCCTGATGGGGAGCACCTAATGAGCGGGGATAGGATGGGATTCGACAATGGCGACTTGAAGATTCTCAAGAAGTCAGGAAACAAACGGGAATGCTCGTAAATGCTATTTCAGTGTCCAGTGACCACAGGTGGATTGTGTGTGGGGGTAGCGACGGTGCACGTGTGTGGGACATAGAGCTCCAGGGGAAGACCGTCGAGGTAGAACGTGGAATTTGGGTGAATGTAGTCAATGTCTCTCCGGATTCAGCAAGGTTTGCCACAGGGACCGATCAAGGCGAAGGGAACATCTGGGACATGACGACGGGCGAACGACTGCTTTGGCCCCCTCCAACATGCCAAGAAGGTCAATGGAATCAAGTTCTCCCCAGATGGCGAGCACATTACCACTTCTTACCTTGGTGGCTCAATCTGTGTTTTTGACAGTCACAGTGGTGCTGCACTCACGACCATTGAAGTTAGTGCACCACCACGTCACTATATTACCCCATCCATATGGTCGAACAATAGTCGTCAGGTCTTTGTGGCAACAAGCGGGAAAATCAAGTGCTTTACTGTGCCGACAGGAACCCGGCTTGCTGAGTCGTCAAACTTCCATTCAATTGAGTCCATGACTATAGCGGCGAATGGCAAATTCATTGCTGCTTACGGATCACGTTCCATCACGTTCCTTGATACAACAACTCTCACCCGGATTGGCTCTACCATCCAGGAGAGCAGACAAATATATTCAGTCGCCCTCTCGCCAAATGCCACCTACCTAGCAACAGGACTGGATGGTGGGACAATTGCCGTGCGTGATCTCGCGCATATTCTCCCGGACTCGTGTGGTCCTTTCCATGTAAGGGTTTGTGGCAATGCCATTCGTCCAATCTCCCATGTTATCAAACTATATTAGACATCAAGCAGTGGTGGAGCTCAACCAGATGATCGGCCTGCAGCCTCGGGTGAATCGCCTGATCCTAGTCCTGTAGGACTAATCAAACCGTCATTGAAGTAGGTTGGACTGATTCCTCACTTCGTACACACAAGGATAAACATGGGAAGTCGAGTCCAATTATATCCGAGACCCACAATGGAGATGAAGATCTCCTCGAGGTATTGGTTTGTTCTTTCCCTACTGGAGGTATATTCTCACAAACACTCAGATTGAGGTGTCATCTGGCTGACCTGTCGCTCAATTTGATTATGATGAGGTTGGTAATTACCCTTTTGTTCTCTTCCCTCTACATTTACCCTGCTGGAGCCACCATCCCCATTATCGCCTATCCAACCCAAGGACAAGGCGCCACTGCAAGGTACGTCCCATCCTGCACATCATTTGCTAGATATTGTACCGGTTACCTCCCAGGGGCACGTCCAGGAGAATATCGTGACACCGAGGAGCTATCCCAGCACATTCCAATGTTTAAAAAGTGGTTGCAAGCGAAGATTAAGAAGAGTAATAAAGATTCGGCTTCACATGATCTTCACCGTATTCCTGGGGACTCGTATCGGTCTGCCAATCGTCAGTCTCTCTCACCGCCGGCACCGGAGGCAGACGTCCAAAATGGGGGAATTTCGTGGATGGCAGCAGCAAAACGTAAGCCGGTGAGTACTCTTCCTTGGTAGATGATCCAACGCATTGGGCTTAGTACGTCATGTCAGCGGACGGTTGGGGGATATCTTGGCAAACGGGCGGTTTGTTGCTCCTTGAGTCTACATTCGGGAACTCATTGGATATCACAGCCGAAACCACTTCCCAAGTCCTCTGAACCCACTGACCCGAACGAAAATTCTTCTGGGAGCGGACAAGCCTCCAGAAAACAAACTCAGGCAGGCTTAGTCCGTTCCGTTGTCATAATAACTTATAGACAACTAGGCACAGCAAACACAAGACCCATCTCAGTCCACAACCCAGAGGGTCCGTCTAATGGTGCGCGTGCTTGCCTTCGCTTGATCTGTTGGGCTCACTTGATCATATCAGCGAGAATCAGACCAGACGACATTTTCTATCACACTCCCCTCGTGGATGTGTTTTGGCGCAGGTACTGGAGATGGGACACATGGATCCAGGTGATAAAATGCAGCGCATAAAAGTACCATATTCAGTCGCAATAATATGGGTGCAGTTCATGGAACTGGTCTCGGGCACTACTGGTAGTATACATCCTGATAAGCTCGTGCATGGTTGGGGTCGCTGGGACATTCATCGATAGATACTTTATTCGTATGTGAACACTGAAACTGGGGGTTTGATTCAAGCAGTTGGACTACGAACCTGAAGAATGTATAAAGCGACAAATGTATACACACGAGTGTAAATGTGAGGTGGTTGGAGTCCTGATAGTGAACCTGATCGCCTCTATCATGTGGAAGTCCTTCGGCGTACAACCACTTCATGACCTAGGACACACGCATGTCTTGTGTGTGGTGTATCGTGGATGAGTCTATGCAGATCATCTGCCCGTCATCAACCCATCGAGACGAGGCCAACTGGTTGGGTTCAGGTGACAACAAGTCCCAAAGACACGAGGCGCTGGTGACCCATATTGGGAGCATGAAAACGTGTCTGAGGTAGCTTTGCACAACACAACCTGGGCAGACCGAGGCCCCCCCTTTTTTTCGCTCTTCGAAGACTAACAACGGTGTAGCATCCATTAGTATGTCGCCAACAAAGAGTGGTGCGTAGCTGTTCTGCGGGGCGACTGCGGTACTGACGACCCCGTAAGACCCAACGATAGTCTGGATACTGGTGGCTCCAATACAATATGGACAATCGTGTTCCACCCCGACGGGAGACATCTTTTGAGCGGGGGTGACAATGGGATCCGACGATGGCGACTTGAAGACGGTCAAGAAGTAGGAAGACGAACAGAAACGAGCGTAAACACCATTTCAGTATCGAGCGACCATAAGTGGGTTGTGTGTGGGGGACGCAACGGTGCGAGTGTGTGGGATGCGGAGATCCAGACAAAGGTTATAGAGGTGGAAGGTGGAATCTGGGTGAACGTGGCCGACGTTTCTCCGGCTTCAACCAGCTTCGCCACCGGCACCGACGAAAAGGAAGGAAACATCTGGGACATCACGACGGGGAAGAGACTAGCTGGCCCCCTCCAGCATGACGAAACAGTCAACGGAATCAAGTTCTCTCCAAGCGGTGAGCGCATTGCCGTCTCCTGCCACGATGGCTCGATCCATGTTTTCGACAGTTACAATGGTGACAGACTCACCATCATTGAAACTGTCATGCCAACAGATCACTTTATCACCCCACTTGCATGGTCCTGTGATGGCCAGCAAATTTTCGCCGCATTACGCAACCAAATCGTGTCTTTTTCTGTGTCCACCGGGTCCCAAATGGCCAAATGGTCAACTCCCGACACTGTCTGGTCTATTGCCAGAACCACCAGTGGCAGATTTATTGCAGCTGTTGGATCTGGTTCAATCTGGTTCCTGGACACATCGGCACTCTCTCTCATTGACTCTACTATCAAGGATGAGAGACGGCCATGGTCCATAGCCATATCTCCGGATGATAGTTATCTGGCGACGACTGTACAATTTCCAGACGGGAGAATCTTCGTACGTGATCTCAGTCATATTCTGCCAGAATCATATGGCCCTTTCCACGTAAGCATTTGCCCACTCGCCTTGTTAACATATTGGATAATTTTGAGAAACTATATTAGACATCGACTCGTGACAAAGGGCAACCAGATCGACGGTCTACGGCATCAGGTGGTCGTAACAGCGAACCACTTGACTCTCATCCAGTGGGATTTGCTGTTCCGTCACCACATCGACTTGCGCTGACCCACTCATTTTGTACTTATACCAGGAAGAAACTAGGACACTGGGCCTAGCCAGGCACAAGGTTCACGACAAAGATGATAATAGTGATTTACTCGAGGTATGATTTTATTTGCCCCCTTG
Source organism: Pulveroboletus aff. viridisquamosus (assembly GCA_038088935.1). NCBI lineage: Eukaryota > Fungi > Basidiomycota > Agaricomycetes > Boletales > Boletaceae > Pulveroboletus > Pulveroboletus aff. viridisquamosus. The sequence continues at coordinate 18,501 of JBBPJW010000874.1, forward strand.
GGGCAAGTTTTTCATGATTCCATAGATCGAACTACAATCTGGCGGACCTGTCGCCCAATTCAATTGCGACGAGGTTGGTAGTTGCTACGCTCTCCTCTTTCCTCTGTGCTTACGCCACTGAAGCCATTATCCCGGCATCGCCTATCCATCCCCAAGAGAATGAGTTACGGCCACTTGATGCGCCATCTCTAGGAGAACACCTTGACCCTGCAGAGCCATTTCAAAGTATTGTGGCATTTAGAAGGTGGCTACAGGCGAAGGTCAAGAAGAGGAATAAGGATCCTGCTTCGTGTCAGCGCAACCAAGTCTCTACAGATCTTCCCCCGTCTACCGACCGTCGATCTGGTGCCCCATCGCCAGCGAGCGATGAAGTCTCAAACAGGAGTCCGTCACGGATGGCTGCTGCTAAACGTAAGCCCGTGAGTTCTCTTTCTTTATAGATAATCCGATGCAGTGGGCTTAACGTATCATCTCAGCGAACGGTGGGGGGGTACCTTGGGAAGCGGGCGGTCCGTTGTTCCTCGAGTTCTCCTGCGGGGTCTCATTAGACATTACAGCCGAAACCGCCTCCGAAGCCCGTTGATCATGTTGATTCCAACAAAAGCGCCTCTGGTGGCGGACAGGCCTCTGGAGACCAAATGCAGGCAGGCATGGTCCGTCCTCTCTT
>JBBPJW010000875.1:0-19163 GCA_038088935.1 Pulveroboletus aff. viridisquamosus
TGGAGGCCAAGGAGATCCAATCTGGATCTCTGCCACAGATCAGATCCTAATCTAGATCATGAGATCAGATGTCATTGGAAGATCTGGATCTCATCTGAGATCTGCCACATCATGTGACCAATACCTTGTGCAGGGGAATACTCTGATATAAGGACTTAGCCTTAGCCTAGGGTTTGCCTTATCAGGCAACTTGTTCGCATGATCACATGCAACTGATCATGTGATCAGCACATCTCATGCTCCACAGTTCCCACAGTCATGTGCAACCGTCGTGTTAGGCTTGAGCCGTAACAATAAGGGGCTCATGACTAAGGAATAGATAAAAAGGACATGGATTGGGTAAGGGAGTGAGGCAGTGGCCTTGTGGATACAGGATGGAGGAGAGGGGCTGCCATACCATAAGGATGTGGGTGGAATGGAAGTGCACTGCCCTGGTTCTATAAATGAGGCATGGCCACCATAAGGCCGAGGAGATCTATCTGGATCTCTGCCACAGATACAGATTCTAATCTCCAAAGAGATATCATTGGAGACTGATTTAAGATCTCATCTGAGATCCAGCCACATCATGTGACCTTGCAAGTGCTGGGGACTTTGAATGGACTTCTAACCTTAGCCTAGGGTTTGCCTTGTTTGGCTACTTGTTCACACAATCACATGCTACTGATCACATGACCAGAGCATCACATGCTTTCTGGTCTCTCATGGTCATGTGAGACCGCATGTTAGGCTGGAGCTGTAACATCCCTAGATCCATGAGGCCACTGCCTCACTCCTCATTGCCACCCCATGCTTATATATCTATTTAGAGGCTAGAGCCACTTTAGCTATTGGTGACCACAGATAGCATACATTAGGATAGGCTTCCTGTACATGGTCTGTGCACACTTGCAGACAATATATAAGGCAGGGGGTGCAAGCTGGGGAAATCCAGTCTTGCTCTCTTGACCTCTAGGCTAGATCTACAGCATTGATCTTAGGTCTTGATCCAAGAAGGACTCCACCTCTGCTCTCATCTGCTATCTGGCTTTCTGGTTTATACAAGGGCCCAGGTCTCATACTTTCACTCAGCCTAGTTCAGAGCCACTAGCATAAAAGCCCTAGCAGTTATCAAGGATAGAATAGGAGTGTTCATCAAGGAAGACTCAAGTATCAAGGCAGGATGGAAGCATACCATTTCAACACCTATAGCTTTGATGTGTGCTCCTGCTGCTGCTAGGGGTCCCACTGAAGCCTAGCCTTTGAACTAGAGGCTAGGAGAACTAGGTGAGAAGGGTACTAAGTTAAGGGACTTGTAAAAACCTAGAGGTTCAAGTATACAAGACTAGAGACTCCAGCTTGGACTTGAACCCTTTTTATACTATTGCATCTTGAGCACAGATCAAGAGAGAGTGCCCTGCCCTACAGTGGTGTACAGTAAGCCATCCAATGGCAAAAAGAGAGGGAGAGTCTAGAAATACATGAGAAAAACAGGTGATATGAGATCATAGGCTAGATTAGCCTAGATCTAGTAAAGTGTAAAGTGGTGAAGGTATGAAATGTGAAATTGTGAAGATGTGACATGATGGACATGATGACACAGTTAAGGGGTGACATGGTCACGTGATGTGAACATGTAAAGAGTCAGAGGAAAATGCAACAGGGTAAAAAATGAAATAAAAGGAAAAATATGCATTATAACAGGTACCTCCTCTCCTATTGGCATCATGTATTTTTTTTTGCCCTCTGAGCTTGAAGCACTCAGAACCTTCTTAAATGAATATCTTGCCATGGGATTTATTCAACCCTTCTTGTTTGCTCATACTGCCTCTGTTTTTTTCATCTGAAAGAAAAATAGATCCCTCTAGTTGTGTATGAATTTCTAAGGACTCAATAAGATCATGAAGAAGGACTGCTACTCTCTTCTGTGCATTTCTAACCTCCTTAATGCTTCAAGCCACATGACTATCTATATCAAGCTTGACCTTCACCATGCTTATTATCTGGTTTGCATTATTGAAGATAACAAGTGGAAAACCTCTTTTTGCATATACTATGGCTCTTATAAGTGGCTTGTGATGCCATTTGGTCTCACTAATGCTTCTGCAGCATTTCAGCAGTTTGTCAACTCCATCTTCACTGATCTTCTTAATATCTCTGTCAATGTCTATTTAGACAATATCCTTATCTTTTTCACTAATTGGACCTTTACTTCAAGCATGTCTGTAAGGTCCTTTTTAGACTCTGGAAACATGGCCTCTATACCAAATCAGAAAAGTGCAAATTCCATACTGACTCTGCCAAGTATCTTAGCTATTAGCTCTCCTCTTTTAGGCTAATAATGTCTCCTGACAAAGTTAAGGCCATCCAAGATTGGCCTAAGCCTCATAAAGTTTGAGATATTTAATTCATTCTTGATTTCACTAACTTTTACTGCCATTTTATCCAAGCCTACTTCAAAATCATAGTTTCCCTTACTTACCTTACTCATAAGGCTACTTCCTGGAATTTTGATGCCTTCTGCCATGCTACTTTCTAATATCTTAAAGATACTTTTACCTCTTCCACTATTCTTACCCATTGAATTCTGGATATCTCACTCATTATCAAGACTAATGCCTCTGATTATGCTATTGCAGGTATTCTTTCACTTTGCTATTTGAACAATAAAGTCTGCCCTGTTATGTTCTATTCATGCATGCTCTCTATACCCAAACTCAACTATAACATCCATGACAAGTAACTTCTTACCATCTTTGAAGTGTTGAAAATCTGGTATCATTACCTTGAAGATTCCAGTACTCTGGTTGATATTGTCACTAACCACAAGAACCTTGAGTAGTTTGCTATGACTAAGCTTCTAACCCACCAGCAAGCCTGGTGGTCAGAATTCCTCTCCCAGTTCAATCTACTTATTTGTTTTCATCCAGGTTGCCTTGGTGCTAAGCCTGACATCTTGACTAGATATGGGACATCTATTTCAAAGAGGGGGATAGCAACTATACCCACATTAATTCACACAACCTCCAACCTGTCTTTATGCAAGAACAGCTTACCACTTTGCTCTGGGCTTCCTTCTTGGTAACTCCAGTTTTCTGGTCTGCTGCTCTCTTCAACCTGGAATCACTTCATTGTGATACTCTTTTGACTCTCTTATCTAATCCCCTCACTTTTGCTTAGCTCTCTGCCTTCCTACCATCTAATTTCCATTGGTCTATTAACTCAGAAGGGTTCCTATGCTTGAATAATCAGATCTATGTTTCAAATGTTTCTGACCTATATCTCTAAGTTCTCTGCTTTAAGCATGACCACCCCTTATTTGGCCATTTTGGACAAAATCAAATCTTAGAGCTAATCCATTATGATTATACCTGGCCTGGCATTTGTACTTTTGTTAAGAATTACATTTCCTCTTATATAGCTTGTGCTTGCACCAAGGTACCCACCACAAACCCTATGACTTCCTAAAACAGCTCTCTATTCTGGAAAAGCCATGGAATTTCATCTCTATGAATTTTATTGAGCAACCTCTGCTTTCTTCTGGTCACTCTGCAATTACAATTATTGTCATTATAAATCATTTATCAAAGCAGTGTGTCTTTATTTCTACAGATAATAAGGTAACCTCCCCAGAGCTTGCTAAATTCTTCTTGCTCCATGTATTTTTCAAACACAGAGTTCCCTCCCATATTATCTCTGATTGTAATTCTGCATTTATGTCTCATTTCTTCCATTCTCTGAGACAAGCCCTTGATATTTGCCTTCACTTCACTTTGGGGTACCATTCTGAAGGAAATAGTCAGACCAAGTGAATAAATCAGACTCTTGAGCAATATCTATGCATATATTTGAAACAGTGGTCTTGCTGTCCTTAACTTGTATCTTGAGTCTTCCTTGGTGAGTGCCTAGATTCCTATCTGCTGAGGCTTTTGGCTAGTGGCCCCTAACTAGGCTGGATGAATGAAAGCTAAGATGGTCCTGTGTAAAGCTAGGAGCTCAGCAACCAAATGAGTCAGCCTCAGGAGAGCTGTGGAGGATCCCTTCTTGGGATGGCCCTCAGATCCTAAGTGTCCCTTGTGTAAACCCTGTAAGAGTCAAGTGGACAAGACTGGGGAATACCCAGCTTGTGCCTCCTGCCTTATATATTGCAGATGTCTGTGCACAGACCAACTACAGGAGGCCTACCCTAATGCTAGCTATCTGTGGTCACCAATAGCATAAGTAGCTCTGGACCCTAAGGTATATAAATAGAGATGGGATGCATGGATCATATAGAAGGGGTGAGGCAGCAGCCTCATGGATAAGGGATGGTAGAAGAGATATGCCACACCATGAGGATGTGGGAGAATGGAAGTGCACTGGCCTTGATCTATGAATGCAGCATGGCCACCTTGAGGCCAAGGAGATTTATCTGGGATCTCTGCCACAGATCAGATCCTAATCTCCAAAGAGATATCATTGGAGTCTAGATCTAAGATCTCATCTGAGATCCAGCCACATCACGTGATCTAAACCTTAGTGTGGAGGAATAACTCTTAATAAGACTTAGCTTCGGCCTAGGGTTCTCTTTATGGCAGCTCATTCACACGATCACATGCTCTAAAGACTCTCACGATCATGTGTGACTGCATGTTAGGCTGGAGCCATAACAGTATTGCAACTACCAGCAGAACAACTGGTCTAAGCTTCTTCTGCTTATGGAGTTTGCTTACAACAATGTGTTTAATGCTACTACAGGTATTTCTTCTTTCTTGCTAAGAAGGGCTATCATTCAAATGTCTTTGTCCACCTGGAACATGATCTTATCTCTGCTCAAGCTTGAGAGTATGCCATTGACCTCAACTTACTCCACAAATTCCTTCATGAAGAAATAGCTGCCACTTAAAAGAGGTATCAAGGTCCCACTAATGCTCAATGATTTCCAGCATTAGACTTTAAAATAGGTGATCAGATCTTCATTAAGGCTAAGTATTTCAGATCTACTTGACCTTTTAAGAAACTCATCAAAAAGAACTTAGGATCTTACCCAATTATTGCTTAGGTAGGCTTCCTTTTCTTCATGCTCTGCCTCCTGGAGAACATAAAGTCCATGCATCTGGTTTTTCATGTCTTCTGATTAGAACCCTCTGTTCCCAATACCATCCCTAACCATGTTTAGTTACTATTGCCACCAGTTAAAAGTGATGGAAAACTGAAGTTTGAGATCTTTAAGATTCTCAATTTAAAGATAGATTACAGGCAATGAAACTGCAAACTGCTTTATCTGGTTAAGTGGTTAGGTTATGAATGTACTAATAAGAAAACCTTGTGGCTTCTCATTACTGAATTAGGTCACAGTTTAAAAATTATTGAGGAGTTCTATCTTTATTATCCAGACAAACTTAAACCACTGTATGCTTGACCAAATTAAGTTTATTGATCTAGTCACAAGGCCCTCTATCTACTCAATGGTTATATCCTCCACCTCTATATCCCCATTTCCCTTATCCTCTTCAACCTCCATGCCTAACTCTGCCAACTCTTTTATAATCTTATCTATCTCTTCATTTTCCAGCTTACTTTCTGAGTCTCCCTTATTCTCTTTCCCCACCATCCATGCCTTATCCAAGATGTCAACCAGCTGCCCCAGCAATCAATTCTGGCATCTTATCTTCCACCACATCTTCCCACCTATCTCCTAAATTACTGCCTCTAGTAGACAATAGCCCTTGGCTACCTGCCAGGAGCTATTTTCTGTCTCTTTCAAATATGCCCTGCCTCTGGGCACCTTTTTATCCCCACTCTTCCTCCTCTGCTTCCACTCTGTTTTTTTCTGACCAGAGTAATTATACCTCACCTTTGCCTTAATACAGGCAGGGCATAATATTGACTTGCTGGAGCCTATCTTATAGTTGAGCCCTTAGTCATCATATCTCTGGCATACCAGAATCTTCTCCACTTTTCTCTTCCCATTGCCCTCACTTGCCTCCACCTGGACTTGCCAAAGTTACTCTACCTAGTACATGATTGATTCTTGGGAAGTATTAGTATGTTCTATACTTACCCACTTATGGACTGCCTCTGCAGCCTTCCACCTCTTCATCTCCTTGGCCTGCTGCCTGGCACCTCTTCAGCCACTTTCTGAGCCTTCTCTACCTTTCTTTAAGTCTCTTTCTTTTTTTACCTTTACTTGTCACTTTCACTTAGCATACTTCATGTCACTGAGCTCCTCCTCATTCTTCATGTACTTCTCAAGGCATACATTAGACCATGTGTGAATGTTAGTGAATAAAGACATGATAGAGAAGTTTTTGAGTTTTTTTTTACCAAAGCCTTAACCAGTTGAAGATTATCCTCAAGCTATATGCTGGCTAGTTCCTGTTTACCTTATTCTCTGTCTATCTAATAATACTTACAATTCCTCATACATACTTCCATGTCCTTCCAACACAACTCTGTAGTTTATCTGGCCTTATTTCCTGTTTCTTGCCCTTCTTATCTATTCTCTATCATCCTTTAGTTTTGTCTTTTAGTTTTGTCCTGGCAAGACATTGTTAGTGTCATACCTGACATCTCCATTCATATCCAGGTTGTATTGATACTAGTTTCACTTCTGAGACAACTCCTGTCTCATTTTCTTTCCCTTGTTAGATAATCCACTTTTTCAAGGTATAAGTACTATAGCTCTGTATCTTGTACTCTAGGTTGAATATCAACATAACTCAGTGTTCTCTCCCTCTGTCTCTAATCCCTTTCCCAACCTTGTAAGCAGGCCATATGCTCTTATTCCTTTAAATCCAAGTCTCTACAACTTACTCTGATTTTCCAACCTTTCTTGAAATTTGGGGCACTGGAACTAGTGCAAAGGCATACCACACAAGGTAAAGCCAAAGCCTTGTTTGACCATCACTCTGGAGTGTTCCAGAGTAAATCCAGAGTTTGCCCTTGTTTAGCAATTATGGGATTAGTGGTATAGTTACTTCAAAAAGCATTACAATGTCTAATATAGATTGTTATATCCCATATTCTGAATCCAATTCTGACCCAGCTTCTACTTGGCTTTCTGCACTTAGTGCTTGCCAGTAGGCTATTTATGCACCTCCAGCCCTTCCACTACTACTCCATTCCACTCCAGTTGTGCTTGTGCTTTCCCTGCACTAGTGATACTACAGCTGCTCCAATCCTCCATTCCATCTCCTCTCTATTCTGTTTTCTGCTCTGTCTCAATTTCAGTCATTTAGTACAACTTTGTTTCTACCTTATTCTCTCTGAACTATTCCACTTTACCTCCACACACTCTTCTGCTTCTGTTTCTGTCATGTTCCTGTGTTGCTTCTCATATCTTCTTACCACCTTTCAGTTTTAGACTGATATGCCTTGGGACTGTCATTGCTGACATCTCCATTCATCTCCAAGATACATTGGCACCTGTTCTCACTTCTAAGACAACTCCAGTCTTATCTTCTCTCCTTGCTTAGATTTTTTTGCTACTCTGGAACTATAAGTACTATAACTCCTATATGATACTGTAGTTCAAATATCAATGAAAACATCCCCATCTTAAGTCCATCCTCACTCTGACCAAGCTTTCAAGCTTACCATCTGAATCTCTGATTCACTCTGGAGTAACTTCAGACCTTAATGGAATTCTCAAGGAAGTCCTAAGGGCTTGTTCTTATTATGACTAGGCTTGACAATCCTCATCTTGCCTGTTCTTTATGTTAAGCCATGAGACTGCTCTTCTCTCTTTTTCTGACCCCTTCATAAATTAAAACATTGGATTATACAAGGAAATATTGCATAAGGTGAAGCCAAGTCCTATCTGACCCAAGGAAAGCTCCCTGTAACCTTCTGAAATCTCTGAACTTCTTTAGAAGCCCCTGGAGCTATGTTCTTATCTATAGGTTGAGTACCATTAGTAGGCTTAACCTAGGAGTTTGTTCTGGAGCTCTCCCTTATTGTCACCCTGAATTCTAATAGTATCTTGCATCTAGAGTTATCCTCTCTAGCCTTCCTATAGCCTAGCAGCATGCTTGGCTTATAAGATCTTTCAGCACCCCCAGGATTAGATCTGACAGTAAAGTGACTAGGTGGTCATAAGTCACAACATTAAACAGTTTTAACATAGATACAGGGTGTGAAGTGCCCTGCAAATATCCATGGGAATTTCATTTCACTTTGATAAGATCAAATATGTTATAGTTTTTATATCTTTTGCCTTTTCCTTTATTTTAATTACTCTTATACTGTCATTTATCTTACTATAGTTGTTGTGGCTTGTATATTACAGATATAATAGAATTTCCAGGTATCTCAAGTTCTTAGACTTGAGCACTTGTAATATCCACCTTTCTTAATTTGGTGTTCCTTCAAGTAGTTCCCTGTGTTATATTGAAAGATCTTGAGCAACTATATCTGTTTTCTTGGTATGTGCTTATGCTACTGCTAAGACTACTGCTGAAGCCTAACCTTTGAACTAGAGGCTAGAAGAACTAGGCAAGAAGGGTTTTGGGTCAAGGAACTTGTGAAACATTAGAGGTTCAAGTGCACAAGATTGAAGAACTCCAGCTTGGACTTGTATTTTTTTTATACTATTGCATCTTGAGTATGGACCAGAAGAGTGTGCCCTGCCCTATAGTAGTGTACAGTAAGCTGCCCAATGGCAGAAAGAGAGTAAAAGTCTAGAAATACATAAGAAATACAGATGGTATGAAATTATAGGCTAGATTAGCCTAGATCTAGTGAAATATGAGGTGGTGAAAGATGAAGATGTGAAATAGTAAAGAGGTAAATAGATGAAAAGGAGATAGGATTATATAATATGACTATGTGAAGAGTACAAGGGAAAATGCAAAGGGATAAAAAATAAAATAAAGAGGAAAATGTGCATTATAATATCCTAAGTCTATAAGATACATATTCAAGTCTCCCTTTTTCTGCTGGCCTGGTTTTAGGTGGGTTTTTTCAGTTTCTTCCTTGTTTCTGTCTCTAACTGCTCAAAATTCATCAAGGCCATAACAAAATATAGTACCTACTCTTGGCTACAATTTGGCACTTAGATCATATGATTTGATTTAGTGACTATAAAGATATGGTCATTTAAAAGCAAACACTTTGTTGAAACACTGTCAAAACAGCATTAAATGGCTGACAAACCCTGTTAACCCTGATCTCTAGGTACTAAGAGAAACTTCTAGTTCAAGCATACTTGTTAAGATTATAAAAGGGTACTAGAGGGGGTAAGTTCTAGATGCAAGATAATGCTAGGATTCAGAGTTACAGAGAAAGAAAACTCCAGAAGCAAGTTCTGAGATTAAGCACACTGGTGAGGCTTATTCATGAGTAAGAACATAGCTTCAGGGGCTTCTGAAGAAGTTCAGAGGTTTTCAGAAGAATCGAGAAGAGTTTTTCCTTGGATTGAACAGGACTTGACTTTACCTTATGTGATATGCCCTTTTACAGCTCAATATTGTGATTTACTGTTATACATCTATATGCAACTATACTTTCACTTTATGTGATCATGAAAGAACTACTTCTTATTGAGTAACTCTAGCTTATGATCTGACTTCTATGAATATTCCTTTTCATTAGTGATTATGTGACTAAGAGATCTGAAATCTTCCCAGTATCTGCCCCAGATCTTTTCATCTTAGATCTCAATGCTATCTTCATGGATCTAATAAATCTAGAATCTATATTTCAATCTCATTATATCTGTGGCAGAAATATCTGTTCTCATGTAAGATCCTGATCTTTCATTACAAGTCTTCTTGTCTTGTCTTCCATTTCTTCCCTTGATTTATAAGACCACTACCTTACTTCTTATTTCCACTTCATGTTTTTCCCTTGCTTATTTAATAGTGTGCTATTACTGCTAGTGGTGTTCGTAAGTAGCAGTAGTCTAGAGTAGGCTTAGTGTACATGGTCTGTGTGCCACTCTGGGCCATATATAAGAGGCAGGTATGAATAGTCAAGTCTTTTCAGACTTAATCACTTTGTAGTTTGTAGTTTGCACTTCTTTCAATCTTAGCCCTTTTCAGAGCTAGCCCATAGTTGCATGAGATTCAAGTCTCTTCTGAGTCCTCCTCATTATTGCCTCTTTAGTTGCTCCTCTCCAGAGCCTCCATAGGAGTTTCTCTTCAGTATTCCTTTTTTTCTCTCTAGTATCTAGGTGAAGCCTCTTGAATCCAGAGTCATAACATTTACAAAGGGGTTAGAGGTGGAAAAAATAGCAGCCTTATGGCTCAATATAAAAGACAGGCAAGACAAGGAGCATCAAGCTTAGTTATAATGAGAGCAAGCTCTTAGAATTTCCTTAAGAATTCCATTAAGGCCTGGAGATACTCTGAAGTAAACTGAAGAGTCAGAGAATAAGCTGAAAAGCTCAGTCAGAGTGAGAACAAAGTCAGGATAGGGGGTATTTTCATTAATAGTTTAACTTAGGTGCTATATACAAGAGTATAGTACTTATAGTTTGGATTAGTGCAAAGTTCAAGCAAGAAAAGAAGATAAGACTGGAGTTGTCTCAGAAGTAAGAGTAGATGTTAAAGGTAATAGCATCAAGTTATGTCAGACTGAAACTGAAAGATGGTAGAAAAAGGTAAGAGTCAAAACAGGAATAAGAAAGAAAGCAAGAGTGAAAGAAAGTATGAAAATATATTGGAAAGGTTTGGAGAGGACAAAGTGAAACTAAGATGTATTAAGTAACTGAGAACAGAAGCAAGCTAAAGTTGAAATTAGAGCAAAAAGGAAATAGAGGGTTAGAGAAGCTGTACTAATAACTAAGTAAAAAGAGCACAAGTGCATCTGAGGTAGGATGAAGTAGTAATGGGAGGGCTGGAGTTGCATGAAGAAGAATTAGGGGCTAGTGTAGCTTATTGGCAAGCACTGAGTGTAAAAACCAAGCATAAGCTGGGTTGAACTTGGATCTGAATTCCAGAATATAACAGTTTTATGTACTTTTTATTTAAACATGATGATTATGACATGTTTGGTATTATTTGGTAATATAAACAATGATACACATGTAAACAATATGTCTGAGCTTTAAAATATTCTTGTGCTACTTAATTTCATATTTCAACCATTATATAATTTCTCTTTGCAGATTAAAAAGCCAATATCTATCCTTGCTTAGCTTGATGCAGGTCAATCTGCACATTCCATTGCCACAGATCTGCATGTTGGCCTCTCTACTGTGTTTAGGCTTTACTCCCAAAAGTGCTCAAAATTGAAAAAATCCTTTGATGGTCATTTATTTAAACTTTCCTCTATTAATATCTGTTATGGTCTTGGCTTGACAATAAGAGCAGCAAGATGAAAAACAAGTGAGAAATACTGCCTAACCCCTAAACAGGATTAGGCAAGAGTGAAAAGGTGCTTAGAAGGGCTGGAAACTAAGGAAATTACACTAGAGAGTCAAAAAAGGCTATTTTTACAAGTGGTCAAGTCTAAAAAAGACTTGACTTACCCAGATGCCCTATCATTGCTGCTGTACACAAGCCAATATAAAGTAACTATAGTAAGATAACAAGAATAAAAGAGAAAATAATGCTAAAAAGAAAAATAGTGCAAATCATAACTATTATAGCTTTGACTCCAGGTAATAGATCTTGAGACAGCAGGAACTCAAGGCAAAGAGAAAACACAAACACTAACCCCCAAGAAGGGCTAGGGCAAAGATAAAGTGAAACTCTGAAACTCTGGAGACTGAGGGAGCAAATTACAAGAAGTTAAAGAAGGCCAGTAATACAAGTGCTCAAGTTTAAAAGACTTGACACTGACTCTGCCATTATATTACTACTTGGATACTGCATAGCTTTTGACCATGCAGTGTATATAAGATACTATATATGCTTGGAATAGCATAGCATGAAAGAAAAGATAAAAGAAATATTAGATAAGAAAAGAAACTGTAATAATAACAATATCTGTCATGCTATTTATTTTATTTTCTTCTATTAGGCATATAATGCTGTTCAGGTTATCATAGCACTGTCTATTATTATCAATTAACCTCTCTACCCTAATATAGTCTGCCAATACTTGAAAAAGAATGGTATAAAGGCTATTTTCAAGCAAAAAAGACTTTTTTTCAGCTAGACATTGCAAAGCTTATCTGGAATTTGCCTATGCACACAAGAATTGGACCATAGAGGACTGGAAGAAGGTAATATGGTCAGATGAGACTAAAATCAATTGCCTAGGGTTAAATGGGAAGATATGGATATGAAAAAAGCCAGAAGAAAGCCTTGATAATAGATTGGTAGAAGAAACTATAAAGCATAAAGAAGGTTCTTTGATAATGTGGGGGTACATGACTTGGCAGGGCATTGAATATGCCACTGATATTGGTGGTAGGATAGATGGAGATATTTACCTTCAAATTTTATAGAAAGAACTCCTACAAATCATAAAGTACTATAATTTCAATTCTTCTTATATTATTTTTCAGCAGGACAATAACTCCAAGTATACCTGCAGAAAGGTTGAGAAGTGGCTAGAGGAGCAGGATTTTAGGACCATGATATGGTCTGCACAGTCTCCAGACCTTAACCCTATTGAATATCTCTGATAATACCTTAAGAAAAGGCTTACTAAGTATAAATTCCCTTTTAAAGGAATAGAGAGCTTTGGAATAGAATTGAAATGAAGTGAAAGAAGATTCCAGTGAATAAGTGTCAGGTATTAATTAATAGCATGTCTAGAAGGCTCAAAGCAGTCCTTAAAGCAAAGAAAGGCTATATCAAGTACTAATTATACTCTAATAACCAAAAGTACATAAAAAATTCTAATGGTATCTCTGTTTTCAAATGGCCATATCTTTACAGCCATTGAATTAAATCACATGAATTAAGTGTCAAATTGTAGCCAGGTGTAGTACTATATTTGATCTTATTAAAGTGAACTGAAATTTCCATGGATATTTGCAGGGAACTTCATGCCCTGTATTTAAAATAAACATTGAAATACTTTTTGAAGTCACTATATTAGATAGATAAGTAAGTACTAACCTGCAGGGTACTTGTAGTTACCAAGTATCCTAAGGTAACTAATGGCCTGACATAGCTACTAGATTAAGTAAGCAGTAGAGCATAGATAATTAACATACTCCAATGTCACCATAATCAGATCTCTTTCTTTTACTTAACAAAGCACCATCTTTTTAATATATGATTTTGGCCATTCTAATTAAGTTATTGTCAAGCAAACTGGTGTTAGCCCTTCTGCTATATTCAAACTTTTCTCCAAAAAGTATTCTACTATTATAATCTTGGCAGCTAATAAGAGCAACAAGATAGTGGCAAAAAATAAACATACTTTTAAATCCTAAACTGAATTAGAAAAGAGGAAAAGTATAGTTCAGACAACTTCTAATGACTATAAGTACAAATGTCATATTTTGTATTCTGAATCTAACTCTAACCTGGCTTCTACATGGTTTTCTGCACTCAGTGCTTGCCAGTAAGCTATACTAGCCCTTAATTCACCTTCACACAACTCTGGCCCTTTATTACTACTCCATTTTACTTCAGTTGCACTTATGCTTATGCTTCTGCTGCCCTATTATTATTACAGTTCCTCTAACCATTTACTTTCTTTCTTCCTCAATTCCAATTTTAGTTTTATTTCCATTCTCAGTCACTTAGTATACCTTAGTTTTCACTTTGTCCTTTCTGAACTACTTTATTCAAACTCCATATTTTCTTTTGCTTTTGTTCTCTTTTTTATTTCTATTTTAACTCTTGTTTCTTTCTGCCATTTTTTAGTTTTAGTCTAACATGCCTTGGCACTATTATTTTTGACATCTCCATTTATCTCCAAGATGCATTGGCATCTGCCCTTGCTTTTGAGACAATTCCAGTCTTACTTCCTTTCCTTGCTTAGACCTTTTACTACTCTGGAACTATAAGTACTGTAACTCCTGTATATAGTATCTGTTATGATTCCCCCTTAATTTTTCTTTTCACTCTCCTCACCATGTTTCACATTCATATGTCTTGGATGCTTTCTTGTTCATGTTCTGGAATCTTTCTCTTCCTTTATTCCAGAACTTCTCTGACTCACCAAGTATTACTCATAATCCATGTCTCTCACATAAGTTATGCCATATTACACACAGAATACTTCTTCCATGTTCCATCCATTTCCACATGGATCACTTACTTAGCATTTGTCATCCTTATGACTCATTTAACTGAGTCTGAATCTTGTTTCCTCTGTACTATAAAGTAGCATACTTCACCTCCCTTTTCCTTATGCTACTTCTACCTTCTACCCTCACCTCTATATTGATACACTCAATACCTTGGTTGCTCTGAGGCTACTCCCTCTCAGCAATATACATCCCTTTTTAGTCCATGCATCAGTGTACAAGAGGGAACACTTGGAAATCTGCAAGCTAGTGGCCTTGCAGTTACTCAACACTTTGTTTGAGCATCCTTGATGGTGTTGTCCTCACATTGCATCACTCCTTGCCACAAGCTGACACTTTGTTGAGCTCACCCTACTTGCAGTTCCCTCTTCTAAAGGTCTATGCCTGACCCTACCTGGGCCTAGCATAACAGTATCTTAGTTCAAATATCAATGAAAAAAACCCTATTTTGATTTTATTCTTACTTTAACTAAGCTTTCCAGCTCACCCTCTGATCCTCTGGTTCACTCTGGAGTACCTTCAAGTCCTAATGGAATTTTTAAGGAAATCCTAAGGGCTTAATCTCATTATGACTAGGCTTGATGCTTCTTGTGTTATTGTTATATCCCACATTCTGAATCCAATTCTGACCTGGCTTCTAATTGGTTTTCTGCACTTAGTGCTTGCCAGTAGGCTATACTAGCCCTTGATTCCCTTCATGTACCTTTAGCCCTTCTGCTACTACTCCATTTCACTTTGGTTGTACTTGTGTTTTCCCTGCACTAGCAATACTATAGCTGCTCTGACCCTCTGTTCCATTTCCACTCTATTCTGTTTTCAGCTTTTTAGTCATTTAGTACAACTTTATTTCAATCTTGTTCTTTCTGGACTATTCTGCTTCATCTCTATACTCTTTTCTACTCTTGTTTCTTTCACATTCCTATTTTAACTCTTACATTTTCTTACTATCTTTTAGTTTTAAACTAATATGCCTTGACACTATTATTGCTGACATCTTCATTCATTTCCAAGGTGCATTAACATCTGCCTTTGCTTCTGAGACAACTCCAGTCTTATCTTCTCTTTTTACTTAGATCTTTTTACTACTCCAGAACTATAAGTACTATAACTTTTATATGATATTATAGTTTAAATATCAATGAAAACACTCTCATCTTGAGTTCATTCTTATTCTGACCAAGCTTCCAAGCTTACCCTCTAAATCTTCAGTTTACTTTAAAGTAACTTCAGGCCTTTATAAATGAAATGGCAACTACCATCCTGCCTTGATACTTGAGTCTTTTTTGGTGGATGCTTCTATCCTATCCTGGATGACTGGTAGGGCTTTTGGTCTATTGGCCCCTAACTAGGCAAATGAAGAGAATGAATGAGACCTGGGCTGTTGTGTAAACCAATAGCCAGCAGCACTAAGTATTTAGCCTGTATAACCAGCCTAGAGGTCAAGAGAGCAAGACTGGGTTTTTCCAGCTTGCACCCCCTGCCTTATATATTGCCTGGATCTGTGCACAGATCAAGTACAGGGAACCTACCCTAACCTATGCTATCTATGAACACCAATAGCATTACTGGCTCTATTAAATAGGAAAGGAAAATGCATGGGGTGGATATGAGAAGTGAGGCAGTGGCCTCATGAATCAAGGGATATAATAGAAGAGAAGCCACACCATGAGGATGTGGGAGAATGGAAGGCACACTGGTTCTCAGATATAAATGAGGCATGGCCATCATAAGACCAAGAAGATCCCATCTGGATTTCTGTCACAGATCAGATCCTAATCTAGATCATAAGATCATATATCATTGGGTACTGGATCTAGATCTTATCTGAGATCTGCCACATCATGTGACTAATACCTGGTGCAGGGAAATACTCTGATATTAGGATTTAGCCTTAGCCTAGGGTTAACCTTATAAGGCTACTTGTTTGCATGATCATGTGCTCCTGGTCACATGACTATGCAACCATTCATATCACATGCTCAACAGTTCCCATGGTCACATGCTGTGAACTGTCATGTTTGCTAGATGTGTAACAATAAAATTCTTAAGAAAATTCTAAGGGCTTGTTTTCAATATGACTAGACTTTACAATCCTTGTCTTGCCTGTTGAAACAGCGGCTTGCTGTCCTGGCCTCATGTCTTGGTCTGGTCCCAGTGGATGCCTGAATACTAAGCTGAGGCTTTAGACTAGACCCTCAGTGAACTAGGCAAGAAAAGAAGAAAAGAAAAGTCTAGGCCTTGTATAAAGCGGTAAGGCTCAAGTATGCAAGACTTGGGAGTCCCAGCTTGTGCCGGCCCTTTATATATGATACAGGATTGTGCACAGACCAGTACAACTGGGCCGGCCCTAACTATGCTACAGTAATCTGACCAATGGCAATAAAAGAGTGAGTACCATAGCAGTTCCACATGGAAGCTGCCAGGCAGTGATGTCATGGTCTAGAATGTGACTAAGTGAAGGTGTGAAAAAGTGAAAAAGTGAAAAAGTGAAAAGGTGAAAAGGTAAGAGGTGTCCCATGGTCACGTGATGGAAAAGTGAAAAAGCAATTATAACACCTGTTCTTCATGTTAAACTGTAAGACCACTCTTCTCTCTTTTTCTAATCCATTCATAAATTGAAACATTGGGTTGTGCAAGGGTACACCACATATGGTAAAGCCAAGTCCTGTCCAACCCAAGAAAAGCTCTCTTTAATCTTCCAGAACCTCTGGACTTTTTCAGAAGATTTCAGAGCAGGTTAAGCACCATTAGTGGGCTCAACCCAGAAGTTCATTCTGAAGCTCTCTTTTTCTGTTACCCTAAACCTTAATAGTATCTTGCATCTAGGATTTATTTCCTCTAGCCCCCCTATAGTCTAGTAGTACACTTGGCTTAGAAGATCTTTCAGCACCTCTAGAATTAGGTCTAATAGTGAAGTGACTAGGTTGCTATAAGTTACAACTTTAAGCAGTTTTGACAGTTACCTGTCTTTTGTATTAAGCCATGATACTACTCTTTATATTTTCAACCTCTTTGTAAATTGAAACACCAAGTTGCTACAAAGGCACACCACATAAGATAAAGCCAAGTTTCATTTGATTCAAGGAAAGCTCTTCTTGACCTTCTGAAAATCTCTGGACTTCTTTGGAAGCCCCTAAGCTACTTTTTTATTCACAGGTTAAGTCATGTTAGTGTATCTAACTCTAAAGTTTGCTTCTGAAGTTTTTCTTCTCTATTACCCTGAGTTCTAGCAGTATCTTGCATCTAGAGCCTATTTCCTCTAGTATTCCTTGATGGTTTAGCAGTATGCTTGATCTAAAAGTTCTTTTAGCTTCTTAGGATTAGATATGACAGAGAATAAGCATCTTGACATTGTTTTGACAGCAAACTCTAAATCTACTGCACTCTGGTATGTGTTCTTCATCTATTACTGTGGAATTTTTGAAACTACAATCCCATAACTAGGCTAAAAGAAAGTAAGCCAAGCAGAGATACTTGTGAAATTTCTATAGGCTAGTAATGTTATAACACATTTTTTATTTTTCAGATCATGCAATCTTATCTTATCTTTCACATATGATTATCTAATCTCTTATCTTATCAGGGCATGTGACAGGTCACCTGACCTAGGGCATAGAGTTAGCCTCATGTCTTTAAATCCTGCAGAATTTATCTTATTTTTGCTTTTTCTATTTTTTTTTTTCATTTCTTAGAAGCATAACCCTTGATCTTCTCATGATTGCTTCTCTTCCTTTTGATTTCTGTGCCTCATGTATGGAAAAGTTCCCATCAGGAACTTAGTCCATGCACAATACTATAGCCTATATAAACTGTAGCTTTAATGTCTCAAAGCCCCATCTTTGAGCACTTGTACTATACTTGTGTTAACTCTAGACTTCCCTTACTATCAAACCTCTTTTCTTATTGAGTTTGTGGCACATTAATCTTGGTATGCATAATAGAAGATTATTTTAGTCCAAATATGTAAACTATGCAAGAAATTAAGTGAGCAAGACTGGGGAATTCCAGCTTGCACCTTCTGGCTTATATATTGCTTAAAAGCATGCATGGACCAAATATAGTGGCTTAAAAAAATTGTTTCAATGTTTGCATGTTTTGCACTAAATATAATGGTGTTCAATAATATTTAATTATTATCCTATACTATGAGTATATGAAATGTAGTACTTGCTCTTGAGATTCTGCTAGTCCAAGAATCAAATTATTTGGTTATGTTTTGGTACAATAGCAGCCATATCAAGATAACAACTCATTAAAACAGTTTTTTTTGATTTTGTACAAGATATGGTATTTCATACTTGATATGACCTCCCTTGGCCTTGATAACTGCTTGAATCCTTCCAGGCATGCTTTTTATCCATTTCTGATATTTCTCCATAGAAATTATTTCCCACTCTGCCTATTATAATCTTAGCTTGATAATAAGAGCAGTAAAACAGCAAATGAGAGGGGAACACTGCTTAACCCCTAAACTGGGCTAGGCAAGAGTAAAGAAGGACTTGAAAGTGCTTGAGACTGAAGGAACCACTCAGAAAAGCCAAGAAAGGCTATATCACAAGTAATAAAGTCTTTTTAAAACTTAACTTATCTGAAAGCTCTATTATATTCTGTCAAAGCAGTATTAGATGCGTAAACTCTGTTATATCTGATTCTGAAGAGCTAGAAAGAACTTCTAGATCAAGCATACTGCTAAACAATCAAGGAATGCTAGAGAGATTAGAATTTAGGTGCAAGAAACTATTAAAACTCAAAATTATAGAGAGAAAAAACTCCAAAAGCAAAATCCAGGATTAAGTACACTGATGTTGAAATGGGATCACTGCCCATTGCTCTTGATACTCGTGTCTTCCTTGGTGGATGCTCCTAAACTATCCTTGATAACTGCTAGGGCTTTTGTGCTAGTGGCCCTGAACTAGGCAGGTAGAGAGAGGATGAGTTCTGGGCCCTTGTATAAACCCTAGCCAGCAGTACTGAAGGGATCAGACTGTGTAACCAGCTGAGAGGTCAAGAGAGCAAGACTGAGGAAACCTCAGCTTGCACCCCCTGC
>JBBPJW010000876.1:0-19155 GCA_038088935.1 Pulveroboletus aff. viridisquamosus
TGGGGAATGGAAGGTAAGGGGTTAGGACATAGTGAGGATGGGGATCTCTAGCCACAGATGAGATCCATCGGCAGATCCGTCAGATCCACGGAGATAGATCAGATCAGGATCGGGGAAGATCCAGGGAAGATCTAGGGGAAATCCTAGATGTGCCTCGTGGTCACTAACCTTATGAGTACTCATATAGTATAACCAAGTCCTAAGCTAGGGTTTAGCCTGAATAGGGTTGGGATTCCCACGATCACGTGAGAGTGAAAGTGGTCGTTGCATGGGTTTGCAACACAAAAGGCCTTTTAGCACAAGTACAAGAAGTGTACCCATCAGATAGCACAAGTGCAAGCCCCCTTTTGAATTAAGTAGTTCAACATGAAGGATGCATTTCATAGTCCAGGATAATAATTAGGTGTTATTGAAAACTATTTGCATTTAGTGCAAAACATGCAAATATTGGAACTGTTTTTTTACTCTGGCTTGAACTTCTATGTTAATTTTCATTCCACAATGTTATGGTTATCACATATGACTACCATAAAAATGAAGGGGTATGCCTCTGTGCATAGTGCCACTGCAGTTATGATGGATGCCAGTGTATGGGAACATGATATGTCAAACTAATAATCATACCCATCAAAGGTAAGAGTATCTACCTGCGCAGACCAATGATACCCATTACACATCACAACAAGAAACCAAAAAAATACTAGTAGAGGTAGTTGAGTTCTACTTGGGCATTGCTAAATACTCGTTTCTCGCGCTGCTAAGTTGCCTGAAAAGGAATATAAGTGATCAAACCACCGTCGACGCGCGTCGTCTGACACCAACGCGTACGCTCGTGTCGTCCTTTGAAGCTTTACATACAATAACCGCGACATGGAGACCTCCTTCGCGCTGACCGGAAAGGGATATGTAATTGTCGCAGCGGATACGACCGCCGCCCGATCCATCGTCAAGATGAAGAATGACCTGGATAAAATCAAAGAACTGAGCTCACACCTGCTCATGGCGTATTCCGGAGAACCAGGTCAGTTGAATACACATCACTCGTCGCATCCGTTCTTACCAAGGACCTACGTATACCTTTACTTTTTAAATAAAGGTGATACGATCCAGTTTGCGGAATATGTCGAACGCAACATCCGCCTGTACCAAATCCGCAATCTCTACCCTCTTCGGCCGTCTGCTGCCGCTTCGTGGATTCGTCGTTCGCTTGCCGAGTCCCTCCGGTCTAGAAACCCGTATTCAGTCAATCTACTCATTGGCGGTTATGACCTCGCGGATCACAAGCCAGCTCTTTATTGGGTGGATTACCTGGGAACAGTAGTGGAAGTGCCCTTTGCTGCGCATGGATATGGAAGTTATTTTACACTGAGCTTGTTGGATAGGTGGGTTACCGATACCACTCATGACGTCCAGGACCCGAGGAGTGGCATACTGATGGCATCGCCCAGATATCACAATCCAGAAGCAACACTTGAGGAGGGCTTGGCTACACTCAAGCGCTGCATCAACGAGCTCTCGCAGCGACTAGTAGTCAGTCCAGAAAGGTACAAAGTCAAAGTGGTCGACAGAGACGGTATTCGGGAGATCGAGCTGTAAAGTCTAGTTTCACTTGTCTATCGTGTAATGCGCAGTCGCTGTGCACCACAATCCAAACTCAGTGGTCAGTCAAGGATGTGAGTTCCCTCCACCCGATCACCACCCATGATCCTCTCTGTTTTCTTCTCGCACGTTACAATCTTTTTGACGCGTGCGATCATTGACATCTGTTCCTCTGTGCAACACAATACCTTGATAGCCTTCTCTATGTCTGATCGCCGCAACCTTGGTCCCCAGATACTCTCTGAGTAGGCATCCACGAGCCGGATCATGCTCAAACTTGCCATCTTACCCTGGAAAAGCATCCCAGCAATCGCCTGTGCGTGCAAGAACGTTGCTTGACCGATGTAGAGGGAACGTAGGCTGGGAATATCCCCCATCAAAGGGGGATATGGCCCTTCTGGGTGCGAGCCTGTCGCGAAACTGATATTCGTCACAGTGATTTCCTCAACATTGTACCACGACGCAAATTGCTTGAAGAGGCAAGAAGCCACCGGGGGGACTATCTTTTGTTCCGTCCGTTATTTGATTATGGTTATTCAAATAGTTAACCGCCCGAATGAAATCTACGAGATGAAGGGTAGCGTCGAACTCACAGCAGTGGAGAAGTGATGGTCAGGGTCCGGGCCTGTCCATTTGAATGTATCTGGACTTTGGGGGCGATGCACACGGCACCATCAATACCTGGCATCAAATACAGTGTCCCCGTGCCTGCCGACCGTTGTAGGTCTTGCAGGAAGGAGATACACAGCGACGTTGGGATGAGAGGCTCACCTAATCGCTCGGAGTCCCTGCTCAAGGACCCCAACTATGGAGTCTCTCGTATACGAATGCATCCGTAGGCGGAGGTGTTTCAGCCCCACGTCATGATCGCTGTGCGACGTCCTCCGCTCTGAGGTGTGTGTGAGTTGTCGGCACTTCATCAGCGCATCAGAGAGATGACGGAGGACATTGCGTTGCGGAGCCTTTCCAGTGAGGTCGACCGTCAGGGAACGGGGTGCGACGGGCGGCTGGGGTCCATTCGAGAACGCAAACTGATGTAGCTGGTGGGCGGACGTGAACCTGAGGTGTGTGTAGAGATGGTCTGTCCCTAGATCGCGAAACAGCCTACAGACGCGGAGGATGTCGCCGGGGACGGCGGCCAGGTCGAGAGCTATCCAGAGAATATCCGTAACAATCTCGTAGGGCAGGTCAGCAAGCGACATAACGGAGAATGTGTAAATGCTCTGTGAGGGCCATGCAACAGTGTCGAGCTGCCCTACGCGTTACGCGCTGGAGAACAGAGGAGAAAGGTCGGATACCGGATGTTTGTCTTCCTCACACGAGAACATCACTGATGAGGACTGGACAAGTGGAGTGGAGGCACTCTGGCAGGGCGATAGACAATGCCAGTTCATGGAGACCATCAGACATCCACTCGAGCCTGACAGCGGCACTCCCGACCAAACGACTGCCACTCACGATGCAATAGATGTCGTATAACCCTAGCCGTGCATTGACGTCCGCGACGTCCCATCAAGGGATAGCAAATCGTGCACAACGCAAAGTGCACGCATTGGATCCCGATGACAGCAACCTCGCCAGACAGCTTGAACATTACCATCAGCCTTGCCTTGCTAACCAATATGGTAGTCGGCCCGCGGTCCTGCGGACAATCATATTTCACCGTCATGCCACGAGTACCCGGATATTCCCCGTTGCCATCCGAAATAAGTGTTGTAATCTTCGTATGAGCTTGGTACAGGATATGCTGCTTTCCGTCCGTCGCTCGCAGTTACATCAGCCAAGGTAGAAAGAAACTTATCCTAATGACTCTGACTAGGCATATGCACAGACCTATGTCTACTCGTCACTGTCTACCTACGATCAAGAGATAAGATACCATTCCCCAGCAGGATCGCAGACAGTCACGTACCGTGTTCGCCAGCTTGCCTCTTGCACGCATCGCAGCCGCCCTGGTCGAGCTCCGTCCGGCAGGTGCAAACGATAAGGTTGGTTGCTGCGATGAACCTCTCACTCTTGAGGTCGTCGTCGTCTTTTTTGTGGGTGGCTTCTTGGCGGCTGGTTGGCTGGGAGAGGTACGGGGTGCCCGTATCAGTCGACCATGCACTGAAAAAAAGTAACGTGGATCACCTTAGCACCGCAGCCCTGCTTGTCTTTTTCTTCGTTGGTACTGGGGCGGGCTCGTCTTCATCTACTTTCTCGTCGAGTTCTATGACTTCCTCCGATTCACTCGCAACAACCTTCTTCCTACTTCCCTTTGCCGTTGCTTTGACTGCGGTGGTAGCCTTCTTCAAAGTCGTGACCTTCCTTTTAGAAGGCAGTACTTCGTCTGACTGTGCTTCGAAATCCGATCCAGTTGCATCAACGTCCATCATCATCGAATCGACGGAGACACCACCGTCCGAATCTTCCGCTCGAGCTTTGCCTTTACCCTGACAAAAGCATAATACGGTTAGTACTAAAAGAGATAGCAGTGGCAAGCGTAGGTCGACCTTGGATTTCGTAGTCTTTCCTGTCTTTGCCTGTTCTGCATAATCCTGGTCATACTGCTCCCTGACCCTGTTAACCTATGGGGCTGTGATTGGTGGAGCTTACAGAAAGGATCTCTGTAAATGACTGACCACATCTTCGAGGTCTGCCTCGTCCGATGTCCCATTTGCTTGTACACCCTTCATGAGTGCCCTCAGTGTAGTCGATACATGGCTAAAATACTTCATAAGTAACCCATGACAAATGAGCACGACCCACGTTGATATAGCATGCGAATCGTCCTTTTCGACAAACACCTGTATCGCGTCTGACATACCGGCTTCGCTAAGCACCTGTAGCTCTTGTGCCGCCAAGTACTCCTTGACGAGTGTATGCACTCGGACCTTGGATAGCTTTTCGGAAATGGAGAGCCCCGGGTCATCAATACTAAGATCGGGTTGGTCGACCGTGACTTTTGTGGTCCGTGTCGTTTTCTTGGTGCGATGAAAGACGAGGACGTCGCGCGGGTTCGCGATCCGACCTTGAAATTCTTGGCCGAAGCGGATAGGGTTGGACATTTCACTAACACCCGTCGTGTCCACCTAGTGGAAGTACGGCATCAGGCAGCGACCATACTGACGAAGTGATTGAAAGCACCTTTAATCGAACGAGCGGTAACATGCGCGGTAGCTCTTCGTCCTCGTCTTCTGCGTCCCTCTTGTTTCGATCGTCCCATAATCGATTGGCCTGTTCGATTAGCGCGTTGACCTATTGTATTTACCTTAGTCAGAATAATCATCCCTGATCAAAGCGAAATTGAATCACACGAGATTTTAGAAACTTGGATACGGCAATCTGGTCATTAACATCAAACCCCTCCTCCTCGGCGGCCTCGGTAAGGACGAGCCCTTCTAACACAAAAGGTCGAACCGTTCGCAAAGGTATGGGCTTCAACTGGAACTCTTTCCCTTGAATCTCCACTAATGCAACGTGTCTGCAAGGTAAATAATGCGCGGTTTGAGAGTGGGATGTTATGGGCACATGGTGGACTACACTCACTTTTCGATCGACTCGCCATCAGCGAGGGAAGTGGCAACCGACGACCCAGGTTGCGTGATGAAATAGCTCTTCCCAGCAACAGACTCAGGTACAATGCGACAATCATGCTCGTGACCCCAGACAACGAGGTCCACGCTGTCATCGAACATGCCCTCAGGAACCGACTCTTGGGGACCATGTCGCACACTGCCGAGTGCAGAAAAAATGACACTTATGAGAAAAGTTTGAAACTAGATGCTCTTGACTTTCATCGTACCGATTTTGGTGAAGGAGCAGTATATTAAACCATTCATTTTTGTTTCGAGGCATGTACATGCGGACTCGGTTGCTCCGAAGTTCAAAATGCATGCGTTGGTCCTTGACGTTGCCTACACCATACAAGCCAACGAAAGTGTTGCCCTTACGGAGTAGAACCGGTCTAACTGCAATACCAGTCTGTTGCGCGTCAGCGTTCGAGACGGGAAGGTCATACTTTCCCATATAATTTAGGAGACCAGACACAGAGAGTACATCGAGAGCACACAATGCACCCTCCTACAAGACGCCGTCAACGACGTAGCGTTCCATATAAAAAGATACACACTGGGCCGGCACCTTGTGGGTCGTCGTGATTGCCGTGAATTGAGAAGACGGGGATACCAACGTTTAGATTGGGATCCTCGTAGTTAACTGCTGGGAAACTAGATATACGTGGTGAGGCAATGTCATAGGGGCTGCTTATGCGGCGTACTTGTAACCTTCTGCTTTTCCTTCATTAGGATCACTCAAGAGTTCGAGTTGAATTGGCTTGTCGTTCAGCGTGTACTCGCGTAGGAGAGCGATGACCTGATAGAGGCAGTCTCTGGATGGCCTATTTTCATGGAACAAGTCACCAGCAAGGAGAATAAGGTCGACCTGGTTCATCGCTGTCAGTGCTCTGGCCCACAACGTCGAGGTTCTCGATTGCACGGCTGCACACATACAGCGAGAAGCAAAGACAAGCCACCCAAGGAAAGCCGAACTCACGTCATGCTTGACTGCCAGCTGCAGGATCTCCCTGAAGGTGTTGATAGAATCTTGGCCACGGATTGGATCCCGCTCTAGGTAACCTATGTGGTTATCCGTTGCTAGTAGTATTCTTATCGTATTGTCTAGTTCTTTGATACGTCAACGTTGAGGTTGGTTCCTTAGGGGTGAAACCGAACACTTGCCCATGTTCCGAATTGTGGGTGGGGTAACCGAATCCTGGCCGTGATCCGACATGACTAGAAGTCGACCTGCCACACGGAAAGAACGTTTACTGACGCGCGGACCGCCCTCGAAGACGGCAGCGATGGTGACTGGGTGAGTGCTTGCGCTGAGACGCGTGCTACTGGTTGGTCTCACGTGAGCGAAGAGGCTCTTGCAGTCTTGCTAGTTGCTCACATAAACTTTGCGCAGCCTTTGACACGTCTGCAATCTTGACCTCGGGCACTCAACTTTGATTTCATCTGAACAATCCACCCGTTTCACTAGACGACCCCCGCGCACAGTCGACCCACACGCACGTCTAACGATGTCTTCACAAAATGGCGCCCGTGGGCAACAGCAAAATAACCGCCTCCTTGTGGTATGTCATGCGAGGCACATGGCACTTGTCGAATACTAAAGAAACCTCAGGCGGGGACGGTGTTGTTCTACCTCGTGGCGGCATTGTCAGTATGTAGTGCTCATCTCGGCTGCCCTATTACCAGCTCATGTCGGTCCCGCAGATGGTCATGGCGTATGCTCGTTCTCTATGCTCGCTCTGATACCCGCTGAAGTACTATAGGAATAAATGGGTGCTACAGTCGACATCCGCTCCACTATTTTTCCTGTTCACTCAGCTCATGATTGCTGTCATTCTTTTTCTTGCGTGCCATGTGGCAAAACTTGTGCAACTCCCCCTGTTCGTTGATGCCCAACTCATCAAGGGACTTGCGCCTATGATCATCTTGAATGTCATTGGACTGAGGTAGGCTTGTTGTGCCGTCTTACATGCATCTGCAAGCCCACCCCCTTCCAGCTTTAGCAATTACACTCTCAAGTATGTCGATGCCTCATTTTATCAGGTCGCCCGGGGATTACTACTTCCATTCACTGTTGCAACTTCCTATGTCTTCTTGAACGCACGCCCCTCCCTTCGTATTCTCATCTCGTGCTCAGTGGTTACCCTTGGTTTCTTCGTTGGCGTCCTGCTCGATTCCACTCCGATTGCACTGCTTGGCATTGCCTTTGGTGTTGCCAGCTCTGCAATAACTGCGGTACACTCCGTTGTGATCAAAAAGAGCCTTGAGGTGGTTAAAGGCAGTGCCATGCACCTTTCCTGGTACACGAACTTGCTGAGTGCGCTACTCATCATCCCCCTTATCGTCCTTGCGGGGGAGGTGCCCGCTATTACACACCTCGTCTTTGGACCGGAGGAAATTGTTCCCTCTCCTGGTGAGCTCTCGGAACTGCACACGTTTGTCTGGGGATCTGTTATCACCGTGAGTGCTGAATCCACATCTTGAGCGTTTGCCGACAGGGAATGATTATCACAGGGTGTTATTGGGTTCTTGATGAGCCTTGCCAGTCTACTTTCTATCAAAGTGACGTCTCCGATAACGCATATGATTTCTTCTGCCGTCCGAGGCGTTGCCTCGTCCTTGTTAGGCATGTGGCTATTTGCTGATGTGATCTCTACGCAAGTGTCTCACGACGCATCGACGAGTTCCCGAGCTGATTTGATTGAATATAGTGGGCGCGCTTCTTCGATCGCGATTATTCTCGGGGGTTCCGTCTGGTATACTTGGTTGAAGCATGTCGAATCGCAGACCCCCAAAGTTGGCGAGAGGGATGGCAACAAGTACGAGAGAGTACCGTTAGAAGACATCGAAGCAGGGAAGCCCCAGAAACCAGAATAGATGGATGGCAGTCAGTCGGAGGGTTTCGACTCTGCACTAATGCCCGTGTCGTCTTGGCTTTGTGATACCGTCTTTGCGTTCGAAGTGGTATGGTGACCGCACTTTACAGCGTAAGAGACAGCCATCCCATTGTAGTCCGATGTGATATTATAGCGGACCGTGGAAGACTAGATCATGTTTGTTATGGGATTAGCGGGTGCTGTTTGGACGGACGAGAGAGTGGACCGCGCGTTATCATCGATCCATGATATCCTTAATCTCGAACCACGATCTTCACTCGACGTGCCGGTTGTTGAATCTGCGACCAGGCTTCAGCTTTAAGTGCTTCAGACATCCGTAACTCGACAGAATTAATACTTGAAGTTGTCGAATCTGTTCACTTCACTTCGACCCCGGCTATGTTTGGGTGCTGTGTGGCTGGCAGACTCCTCCAGACCAACCTGCAGCAGGTGGACCAGACTCACGCCTTCTTTGAAATCCCGGCTGCAGAAAAGGTCAACCATGTCTGCGTCTTTCTCTTGGGAACAGGTGAGACATCTCCATAACTCGTCCCTCCAGCGCTGTTATTGACTCTTGGACGTAGTGCCATTCCCCGAAGGCTACGGTGCTACGGTGCATATCTTTTGGCCAGGAAAGGGATCGCGATTACTGGGCATGTGCGTTCCTATACTTCCCCCTCCCCCCCTGAACCCGCAGTTGATTGAATCCCTCGTCCCCGTTTTTCAAACATAGGCTCTCCAATGAAAAACCCTCCTCGATATTTCGCCTTCGCTCCGCGTTTTCTTCCATGTCCAACCCCGCCTCCGGTACGAGCACGCCATCTGCATTCACTTCTGCCGCATCCACCACAACCGGCGACGTCACCGCCGTTCTTGGATTCGCGCTTGAGCCCCTCGAGGCGGTCGCAGCACAGATAGCAGCACTTTCCACGACGACGAATAACACAACCCTGAGCGCCGAGACCTCCGCAGTGGTGAAGCAGGTCGATCCAAGCGTGCTGGCAGACAGAATTGCGCGACATTTGTTGAATTATGTATGTGGGTTCGCACCTTCTGGGGGGATGGGACCAGAGAGTTTGGTACCGATTGGCGTCATCGCGAGATGGTTTGAGAACTTTACGAGTAAGGTGAGAGTGGGAGGAACGGGTTTTTTGGAAAGAAGGGAATAATGTCGAGTGTGTACGATTGGACGAAGAATGGCTCGCTGATCTGCTTTCATGCTCTCTGTCTCCCTTGGTCTTGATTATTCGACACGACGGACATGGAGATCAGTAGTATGGCGTGTTTTGATTATCCCCGGTCGTCCTGAACCCCAGAGGGTACGCCGAAAAGTAGTAGATACTCAGGTTCAACGCGGTCGAAACAGAGGTTTAATGCGGCCTCAATTTTTCTGTTTCAGAGTCTCGTCGTCCCCTCATCTGCCAGATATATTGACGTCTCACATTGCCTGGCCAATCCCTCGCGGGTACCTTGTTGACAGAGTTAGGTCCACCGAAACCATTACCGCGAGCGCCTGCAGACAGGTGTGGTACAAGTTAGTCCAGCCTTCAATGGATAGGCATCCTCCGTCAGAGGAACAAAACGGTTGCCCGCGGGGCTCCTCAACGGGATAAGAGTGATCTTATCTTCCTGTGCGCTTGCACCGCAGGTTGTCCATCTGCGGTAGCAATTGCTCTTTGGACTCCACTCGGCATCCCAAACCGCAGGAATGGATCGCCGATGAGAGGTTCCTCCACCGCCCTTGTTACAAGCCTCGGGGGAGGGATCAGAGACTAGCTGACGGCGCATGCTGTGTCGTCTCATGAACGAGGAACGTTCTCAGCGTACTAGCATTATCTCTTGATGCCGTGTGATTTTTCTGACGGGATAACACTGAGTGGGCGTCTTGTTGACCGCGGTAACGTGATGCCATCGAAGCATGTCTATCGAGTTATGTTTACCTGAAAACTTTGTGCTTCGTGAACACTATCTGTCTTATTCGTTGCTCCTCACTTGGAGTGATCGACTCGTTGAATGGATAATACTCGACTCTATGCTTGGAGCAAGGCTTCGGCTAGAGATTACAACCCCATGTTTGACGTGCCAGTCATTCTTGAGCTGCAACGCAACATTTCTTGAGCAGTTCGGAATCGTGTTCAACATCTGAAACGTATCACACCTTCAGAACAATAATATTGTAGTCGCAGAACTAACGCTCGTGAAACTACTCAGCGCGGTACTTCGATGGTTAATTTGAACTCGAATTCTTCCAGCTCCAAGTCCTCGATTGGTCCCAGGAGGTTCATTAGGTGCTGGAAGTACCAGGACTGAATGCGATGCATTGCCCCTCGCCATGTCGACAGTGGGTGTTGAGATAGATGGATGAATCCTTCGTATCCCGTCGCTTTGACAGTCTAGAATCAAAGATGGACGAGGAGGGTGCGGTAAGACAACACGGTGTGCTTGCTGTGACCCTACCACTGCCTCTGCTAAAATCAAGCGTGTGTATCTTGGTAAGGAGAGAGGATGGAAGACCTTTGACCGAGTGGTCCGAGACGTTGCACTAGGTCCAATGGATGACTTCTCTTGCCAGTTTGTTGCGCACGAGTACATCTTGAGTACCCGTATTAATAGTGGCGCGCGTGGTCTGCTATCCTCCCTTTGACATCTTCATGAACCATCCAGGTCGACTCTATTACTGTTGTAGACTTGAGCCAAATAGTCGACGAGGAGTTCGTTTTTCAAAGAACCATTGTGAATTGATTGTCATAGGTATGTCCCGACTGAACAATCTGCATAGGTGCACGACTTTGTCGGTGGTTGCGGACCTCTTGTCCACCCGTCGCGAATCCGCCGTCATCAAGGAGTGGTGGACAAGGTGCTAGGGTATGTCTGCTACGAATTTTGAAACACTCGTACGAGCACCAGTCACAGGAAGCATTGCACTTGATGCACCATACAGCTCGAAGGGTGATAGGCATCTTCGTTTTCTGACCCGAATGCATGCAGGAAGCCGGGTATTAGTCTACCCACGGACTTGTCGGACGATGTGCAACCTGCGACGAGGTCGCATGAGCGGCCAACCGTTGTGTTCGTGCGTCTGTCGGAATTAACCATCCCAGGGACGTTGCCGCTTCTTTGCCACGGGTTCCATAGTTCATACTGTCGAGGATGTTATTATCGGTCTGCCTTTGATCTCCATGAACAACGGCGATGATGCGCAAACGGGAGATCCTGACCGTGCACTTCGGGCCGGCCAAACCGTCCAGGGTGTTCCACCCAGAGCTGGCGCGAAAGGCTGCGGCGGTTTGCCTCCAAGAGCCGCAATGAAAATTGCATACTGCGTGTCTGTGTGATTTGAGAGATCATTCGGGTTCAACATAGCTGCGGCACGACCCTGAAAACGAGGTTCAGGCTGCACTTGTGAAAACAAGAAGATCCGCTAGTCGCCAAACATTTATTGTCTGGCCTTGCGGAGCTCTAGCGATGGGGTGTTGGGAACGTGCGGCCCGGTGAGAGAACCTTGGAAAGATACTAAGTGGGCCTTTGGAAAGAGGAAGTGGTCTACAACCAAATGCGCTTGTATTGCTTCCGGAGTTCGGATGCCGGAGGTCTCCTGCGAGATTCAACGTCATCCAATGCCACCAACTCGCTCACAGTTGATAACGTATTCGTGCCACAAGGTACTGGTCTATCTAGGTTTCACTATATAGCTGTGGGTATCTGGTCCTCGACGGCGACGCAATTCGCCATCGTCCGCGTCCCACGAAGCACGGAGCAGATCCCCGGTGCTTGGTTGCTCGTGCGCTGCTTGCGTGTGTCGGGAGAATCATGGCCTATGCCAAGAGTTGATGGTACTAACCGTTTATTGTTTCATTCATTCATTCATTTTTTTTTCACAATGGACTATAGGTATCTTGGCGCAGACCGAGTGAAATTTCTGCATGCGATGTATATACATACAATCACGCCCCTCCACTCGCTGCACACACACTAGGATGAAGACATACAACGCAGACGTACTTCGGTTCGCTGGCCAGATGTGGGTTAGCATACCGGATGAATTTGTCAGACGAGCCTTGGGAGCCATGTGACTGAAGTTGAAGCGAACATGGGTCTCGGACTGAGCCGTCACCGCTGGGTGGTTCGTGGGTGAGCACTTGAATTACCGTATGGAGATCACTAGACAGACGACTTGGTCAGAGGATACATGTGCCCTTTCAGGACTTTGAAGATCAGCCACTGCTGGAATGAAGGTCGGAACAGGACAAAGAAACAAGGAATTCGGAGTAGCCGAGGAAATGAGTCGAGACCGGAGGAACGCGAAGAGCGAAGCTGTGTAAGACACTACGAGCTCCGATCCTCAAGGACACTGTTTCTTTCGCGAACACGTCGGTCAACCTTCCGAGCGCTGCCACCAGCGTGACACCATCGTGTTATTGATACCTTTTCGGACCTCTGACCGGTATTTTCTGCTTCCTTGCCGCGTTCGTATGGGCCCATCATCGTTGGATGACGTGGGCTTCTCATTCCACTCAATACAGGCATTGCAACATGCTACTCGCTCAAGGCTGCGACATCAAAACGAAATGGCGGAGAGTCGCTGCACAACTTCTCGACATTCACGATTCGATTCACCCTATGATGAGTCCTACGACTCGACGTCCTCGAATGATGTGCAATCACTCCTGAGTTTCTTACACTCCGCGACAAGTGCGAATAGTGGAGCGAACCTTGTTCATCGGACTAACAGGGTGCCCACCATGTGCAGCGTTCCATGTCCGATCTGTGACACTTGGGTGACACGGCACTTTACTGGCGCATCAAAAGTGTCTGAGGATGCCACGTTGTGCTTCGCCAGTGAGATCGGCAGTAAAGTCCTTTTTGGAGGGTTCAGCTGCAGGGGACATCATTCCGAGGCGATACTACAGATGGCGGATAAATCTCGTTGACCGGGTCGGTGAACAATATACGCGGTGTGTCTTTTTCCCTATGATGTCCGGAGAAAATTGGAGTTCCAGGGTTGATGATCTTGGCAGTGATCAAGGTTCCAATACTGATCATGAGATTGTTGATCTTGCATCTCCTGTTATGGTATCACTTGCACGGCGAAGCATAGACAACAGCACGCGAAACTCCAAGACCAACGGGCAAGGAAGAACTGCGTGTGATACGCGAATCGACCACAAGGTTTGTAGGGCTTGGCCGCCTTCTTTTTTCCTTTTTTTAATTTTGAATGATACGAATGTTGATAGTATCGTCGTCTTTATCGCATTCCGTGTATATAATGCGTCCCGGTTTTCACTGTCCATTTCTCAAATACTCGTCTCTACTTCCGTTGTGAGTCGTCCTTTTCAAAGAAAATGATCTCTGGTTGACTGTTTGTAGCCCCAGCTGAATCAGCATGCCCTCGAAAGTCAATTCCTCTCGTACTATTGCCCGATGGCTCCCAAAGGATCCCGGGGGTGTTGTCCAAATGTACCAAGGTGACCTGCTTGCTCAGCTCATCCACAAGGGTGTCTGCACTCGAGCAGGTGACGTTGATGAGAAACGGCTGTCCCCTGTTATTCTCGAATTCAAGAGGCTGATCGAGGAAGACGCCGAAATATTCAGAGACTTTCATGAGATGTTCGATCAGGTTCGTCCTAGTCTGGATCTTAACCAACTTTTGGTAGGCAGTTGTTTATTGGTTTTCTTCGCCCTGCTGACATTGATTTTTTTTTTGGCCAGATAACCAATTACGTGCAGCTCCTCGCTGTTCTCGATAGGTCGATTACTATGGCGCCAACATACAATTACACCAGCCCTCTCGTAAGCGGCGTTCCAATCTACGGCGTCCTAGCTCCATTCTGCAATACTCCGGCTGGCTACCACGCATTCACTAATTCCAAAGTGAACGCGATTTTCCATAAGCTATTTGACGAGTGGACCAAGTTCCTTGTCTCTCCGGCGTCTCGCGACGTCTTGGCCCCCACGAAATATGGTTGGTTCAGTTCCGATGCGTTACGGGTACAGGACGACCGCCTTGGCATGGCCTTTGAGCAGGCATTTGAATGCTCTCCGGACGAGCCTCACATGGGCTTCAGGTCCTGGGACGACTTTTTTGGCAGAAGGTTCAGGGAAGGTGTCCGTCCCACCTTTGCACCTGACAGCTCTGAGTTCATTAATGCCGCCTGCGAGGCAATCACGTACCGACTTGCCACTAATGTGCGTGCAACGGACGAGTTCTGGCTCAAGGAAATGCCCTATTCCCTCAATCATATCCTCAACTTTGACCCCCTTACGTCCCAGCTGGTTGGCGGGACCATCTTCCAGGCGATCCTCAGTTCGCTGGACTATCACCGGTGGCACAGTCCCGTCGATGGATGTATCGTTAAAACGTGTATTATCCCCGGAACGTACTATGCTGCTCGTCTGGATGACGATCCAGACCCGGATGTCATTTCCCGATCCCAGGCCTTTGTCACGGCCATGTCTACGCGTGCACTCGTTTTTATCGAGTCAGACAACCCGAACATCGGGTTGATGTGCTTCGTCGGGGTCGGCCTTGGAGAAGTTTCGACGACAAAGGTGAAAGTAAAGGAAGGGGATCGGGTCAAGAAGGGTGATGAAATTGGGTCGTTCCATTTTGGCGGGTCGACACATTTATTGATATTCCGACCCGAGACCAAGTTGACGTTGTTGCCTGGTCCTGATCATGAAAATCAAGCCAGGAAGGTTGGTACACTATTGTTCCATGTGGACAACGATATCCCACTGTCCGGGGGGATGAGCGGAACGATCTAATCTGCGGTTACGCTTCTATAAAAAAAATTAGACCACCCAGCCGCTTTGTATTATCATTAGTCGTACGAAAGCTATAATTATGGCGTAGTTAATTAGTTCATAGCGGTTGCTGTACGCCTGTGCTTTGGACTAGACTGCATTACATAAGCCCTCCCTTCCATGCCTCTATCTTGCGCGCTCAAACAAGTCCCAAGCTGGCAGCGAAGCACCATTAGCTCGAGATATACGGCGCCCTTGCGTGGTCGTCGTCGTTACTTGACTACATCCAATTCCGTGCGCATTGTCGAAGTTGGCCCGCGTGATGGCCTCCAGAATGAACCACTGCCGATCCCTCCTCCCATCAAAGCTGAACTAATCAACCGGCTCGGACAGGTTGGTTTGCGGAACATTGAAGTGGGTAGCTTTGTTAGCCCAAAGTGGGTACCACAAGTCCGTCACTTTCACCACTTTCATGTGCCTTGTCCTGATCGATGATGGTGCGAATGTGATAAACAGATGGCAGGGACAGCAGAGGTCCTTTCTCTAGTTGATCCTATTCCAAACACTGAGCTCTCAGTACTCGTCCCCAACAGAAAGGGTCTCGACGAAGTCTTCCGCATTCTTTCCGGTTCCACCTCCCCTGATTCTGCCGCGAAACCTCCCCCGCCGGTCACAGAGGTAGCAATATTCACTGCAGCGACGGACGCATTTTCACGGGCTAATACGAATGTAACAATATCGGAGTCGTTGGCACGGCTTGAACCCGTGGCACGCGCAGCCCGTGAAAAAGGGCTCCGTGTACGCGGTTATGTCTCCGTCGTTATCACGTGTCCATATTCGGGACGTGTCGATCCTCGCAGAGTGCGAGATGTCTCAAGAGAGCTGCTCCAGATGGGCTGCTACGAGGTAAGCCTGGGGGACACCACAGGCTCAGGCTCACCGGCCAGCGTGCGCACAATGCTGGAGGATGTCTGTAAGGAAATAGATCCAAGCAGGCTTGCTGGGCACGTGAGTCTTCATGTTCTTCTCCATTTGTGTTGTTGACTATGTGCAACCTGGTTTACGCTGCTGTGAGTAGTTTCACGACACGAATGGAACAGCGCTTGCAAATATCTTCACTGCGCTCGATATGGGCTTGCGCTCTTTCGATGCCTCCGTCGGTGGACTCGGCGGGTGTCCTTATTCCCCGGGGGCCACCGGAAATGTCGCCACGGAAGACGTCGTGTATGCCCTCACCGGAGAGCCATACTCTGGTCGGCCCGTCCCTCCCTTGTACTGTTCCGTCCTAATTTCCCATCTCGTCCTCCAGCACCTTCACGAACGTCGTCGTACAGTCCAAGTCCGATATGGGACGTTGGTCCGGTTTCTCTTCCGTTGCTTGCAGAAACAGGGGCTTGGATTTCTGAGATCCTCGGGAGGGTGAACACGAGTCGGGCAGGCCGTGCTTACCTCGCTCGAAAACGCCGGGAAGGGAAACTCTAAGTTGGCGTATCGTTTGAGACCCATTAAGTAAGCGCCCAACGCGTCAGAAGCTTCTGGCTGTATGGCCCATTTCTGGCTTTCAACATACATTGTCGTCCGACATACGAATCTGTACGATCCTTGTCTTGTTTCTACACATCCGGAAATTTGTAACAACCGTTCGACTGAATGAACAAGGCAAGAGTCGTGCCTGTGAGACAGCCGAAGCTTATATGGCAGTCTCATGTGAATCTCTTTGGATGCAATGGAATCTTCGTGATTTGGTAGATCAAGCTGGGGTTTCTGTGATGCTTAGGGGTGGATTTATTGGAATTCTTCATTCCTATCCCCTTTATCCGTTTGTTCATCCAACCTCACTCCTATTCACCTTGATATGGTTACGCCAAACACGCCTTATGTAGTCACTACAGTCTTGACGCGATTTACTGTTCGTCCATACGAAACTGAGGTGAGATAGTCCTTTATACGACTTTATTATTCACCTACTAATTAGTACCTACAAGGTCCACTTGTGTTTAGTATACTACCCCCACAGCATAACCTTGTTGTAATTTTGACCAGCACGCATTAGACGTCCTTTTATGGTAAAAGTTACATAAGCTTAGAGCGTACATTTCGTACCATTTTCTAGTTTATGTTCCTCAGTAGCTTGACATCTACTGAGGGTAAGTCCTATTTATAGGCATTCTACTGTACTAAACTACCATAGTTCTCATAGGTAGTTACACTAATATCAGTAGCTTGACATCTACTGAGGTTCTCATAGTTCACTTAACCTCTGCACAACACATCCTTTCAATAAACCTCACAACAGGATGCAATTTCCTCTGTCATGTTTGCACTGGACAGGTTCAGAGTTTTGCTATGTGCATCAGTACCATAAGAGCAGGAGGGGTGATGTCAGACATGTCTTAGCAGGTTATCTCACTTGAAGCAGTGATTTGGAAGAACTTGAAATTTATATAATATGTATTTCTAGCATATGCTATACGTCATGGTTATACTTAAATATTAAAGGAATTATTGTGGTGCCCAAGATTCTGAACTTCCTTTATTTACAGTGACTCCAAAAACCCTTTCCATAATCACTCTGATTGTAATGTATAAAGCATACCATCAAATAGTGTGGGAATCTTGCTTAGCATTGGTGGAGTTATAAATAGTACATACTCTTGACTACAGGATTTTCTCCTATGTTATATGATTTGGCCCACAGAATATGGAGATATGGTCCACTTGAAACAGCAATATCATAAAAAGAATATTTGAATATTATTAGTACTTGAAATGGCCTTATTTTTCTCTAAGCACTACCAAAACCTTTCTAGGCATTCTCTCAATCAATTTCTAACACTTTTCAACTTGTATCCTTTTCTACAATTCATAAATTCCACTAGGGAAACTTTTATGCTCTGCAAGCCTTCTTTTAAGCCAATCCTGGAGATGTTCTTTAGCCAGTTCTTGATCTTTTTGTAAGTGTACTTGAAATTATTATCCTGCTGAAAAATAATGTCAAAAAGATTAAAATAATAATACTCTAGGGTTTGCTGAAGTTTATTCTTTAAAATCTGAAGGAAGAGGTCCCTGTTATGATTCCCTTATCTTTTTCCTTTTCTGTTGTGTTTCACATTCACATGTCTCAAATGCTTTTTTGTTCTTGTTCTGGAACTTCCCCTTCTTTCATTTCAGAACACTCTCTGACTCACTTGATATCACTTATAATCTGCATTCCTTGCATGAGTCATACCATAGTATACACAGGATGCTTCTCCCATGTTCCATTCATTTCCACATGGATCACTTACTTAGCATTTGTCATCCATATGACTCATCCAACTGAGTCTGAACCTAGTTTCCTCTGTACTATAAAGTAGTGTACTTTG
The DNA here is from genome assembly GCA_038088935.1 of Pulveroboletus aff. viridisquamosus. Lineage (NCBI taxonomy): Eukaryota > Fungi > Basidiomycota > Agaricomycetes > Boletales > Boletaceae > Pulveroboletus > Pulveroboletus aff. viridisquamosus. The sequence continues at coordinate 18,139 of JBBPJW010000876.1, forward strand.
CCTTCCTTTTCCCTATGCTACTTTTATCTTCTACTTTCACATACATCAATTCACTCAATACCTTGGTCACTTAAAGGCATACTCCCTCTCTGCAAATATATATCCCTTCTTAGTCCATGCATCAGTGTACAAGAGGGAACACTTGGAAATCTGCAGGCTAGCATCCCTGCAGTTGCTCAACATCTCATTTGAGTATCCTTGATGGTGTCATTCTTATGTTGCACTATTCCTTGCCATGAGCTGACTCTTTATCAAGCTCACCCCACTTATAGTTCCCTTTATCAAAGGTCTATGCCTGACCCTACCCAGGCCTAGCATAATAGTCCCCATCTATTCTACTATCAATTTTGATAGCAAAATCAACTTTCTTAAAGCAAAGGCCAACTGCTTTTTTTTCTTTACCATAGTTTTAAATGAGTTTTTCTTAAGGACCCTTTAAACAGTATCTAAGGAGATCAGATAAAGAATGATGGCATTAATGTTCTTGATGGCCTCAATAGCATTGACAGCCTTGCTAGTTCTAATTTGTATAATGATAAAGCAAGTGAAAATGGCAGAAAGCTTTGAAAAACAACCAGCAGTTGAAATATTTTGACTTAGAAGGAGATTCTAAAGTACTCTAGATGAAGTAGACTAACTGAGATCAAATTTGAAGGAGATATGATAAGTAAAGTAACCATGGAAGGCCAAAGAAAGGTGTTATGCATGCTGAGATTGTTATGGCTCAAGCCTAACACGACGGTCACATGTGACCGTGGGAACTGTAGAGCATGTGATGCGCTGGTCAGATGATCAGTTGCACGTGATTGTGCGAACGAGCTTCCATATAAGGCAAGCCCTAGGCTAGGGTTACTAGTCCAATCCTATGAGTATTCCCCGGTATCAGGTATTGGTCACGTGATGTGGCAGATCTCTAGATGAGATCCAGATCTAATCTGTGGCAGAGATCCAAGATGGGATCTCCTTGGCCTCCAGGCTGCCAGGCTATTTTCATAGATCTCTATCGGTACCTTCCCT
>JBBPJW010000877.1:0-19143 GCA_038088935.1 Pulveroboletus aff. viridisquamosus
TTGATCTATTCCTGTGCACTTCCATTCTCCCACATCCTCATGGTGTGGTTCCTCTTCCATTCCAATCCCTTGATCCATGAGGCCACTGCCTCACTCCTCATTGCTGCCCCATGTTCTCTCTTATATATCTATTTAGAGGCAAGAGCTACTTTAGCTATTGGTGACCACAGATAGCACTAATTAGGGTAGACCCTTTGTACATGGTCTGTGCACCAGATCTGACAATATATAAGGCAGGGGGTGCAAGCCAAGGTTTCCTCAGTCTTGCTCTCTTGACCTCTTGGCTAGTTATACAGACTGAACTCTCAGATCTGCTGGCCTACTGGTTTATACAAGAGTAGTGGTCTCATCCTCTCACTATTGCCTAGTTCGAGGCCACTAGCCCAAAAGCCTCAGCAGCCATTGAAGATAGACTAGGAGCGTTCACCAAGGACTTTGGAGTATTAGCAAGTAACGGGAAGATCCCATTTCACTTATCCTCTTCCCTCCCTCCTTCACAATGCTCATCAGTGTCATGATTGCAGTGACAAAATCAAGTCCTTTGCCACCTGCATGGGTTAAACATGGATTTTTTTTTTCAGGCTTTAACATTTCCTTCTCCCTTCAAGTAGGCTTATTAGGATGCCTTGCCCTAAAAGTGGGGTAGAGTTATATATATAGGGAATGGAGTAACTGAAGTATGAAGGAATGAAGTGATCAAATGCAAGGACAATTTTTTCATGCTTTTTAGAGGCTACTTTTGAGTAACATTTATTTTCAGAGTTCTCTTTTCTTTTCTTTTCTTTATGCCTTTCTTTTTGTTATGCTCAGAGTTATTTATTCACAGGACAAGGCTAAAGCCAATGACAGATCCAAGGTTATTTTCAGAGTCAAAGGCTCACTCAGAGTTCTCACTCTAAAAGTGGGATAGTGTTATGTATCTAGTAAATACAACAGTTTCAAGCATATAACCATGGGAACTTTAGAGCATATGATGCAAATGGTTGCAGAGTCATATGACCAGGAGCACATGATCATGTGAACTGTTACGACTCTGGAAACCAGAGGCTACACCTAGACAATGAGAGAAGAGGAGGAACACTGGAGAAATCCTAGTGGTGGCTCAGATGAGGAGCAACTGAGGATGATCCTGAAAGAGTGAGGATGAAGAGGACTCGGATAAGACACGAGCTCGAGCTTCCTAAGACCTATGCCTTCCTTGAAGGGCCTGGTTTCCTGAGAAGAGCTTTCTGTAAAGCCTAAAACTGCCTAAGCTGCAAAATGATAAAGTCTGAGGACTTTAGCACCTAGGGCTCGGCCTTTATATACTACTCTAAGATATGCATGGACCATGTACATCCATGTCTACCCTAAAGATGTACAGTAAGCTAGCCAGTAGCATATAAGGCATACTCATGTAGGCCGTATGGTAAATGCATGGGGTGGATAGAAGGAATGAGGCAAAGGGCCTCTCATAAGATATGGGGGAATGGAAGAGAAGAGGCGTGAACACAATGAGAACGGGGATCTCAATCCACAGATGAGATCCATCTCTAGATCTGTCAGATCCGATGAGATAGATGAGATCTGAGATCGGGGAGATTAGGGGAAGATCCAGGGAAGATCCCTAGATGTGCCTCATGGTCACTAACCTTAGAGATACTCATATAGTATAAGCCAGATCCTAAGTTAGGGTTTAGCCTGATAAGGGTTGGGATTCCCACAATCACGTGAGAATGAAAGTGGTCATTGCATGGTTTGCAACAATTATAAGGAGTTCATGATTGTAGATATTATAGTTTCTTTCAGCAGCTAAAAAGGTCTGCAAGAGATAGGAGCAGGGATGCCAGTCTCTATTGGCATCAGTTTGAAGGAGAATGCCACTGGATATATAAGCAGAAGCATCAGTGGCAATAGCAAAAGGTTAGGAGAGATCCAGTAGTTGAAGGACTGGCTGCAAGAGAAAGAGTACCTTTAGGGAGTTGAAGAACTCTTGGCATGGACCATGGGGAGGTCTTCTTGGTAAGATCAAGAAGAAAGTGAGTGATGAAGGAGTAATTTGGGATAAAGCAATAATAGAAGTTGACAAAGCCAAGAAAGGAGCAGACATTCTTAATCTTTTGAGGTATGGACCATTTGATGATTCCATTTGTTATAATTATTTTTCACTTTTCACATCATGTGACCCTGGGAACCTTCATCTTTTCACCATTTCACATTTTCACCTTTTTACATTTCACATTGTTATATCTTCACATCTTCACACTTCACATTCTAGAACATTCCAGACCATGACATCATAGCCTTGCAGTTACCATGAGATACTGCTAGGGTACTCACTCCTTTATTGCCATTGGACTGCTTACTATAGCTAGTTTAGGGCAGACTCTAGTTACATGGTCTGTGCACATCTTTGTATCATATATAAAGGGCTGGCTCAAGCTGGGATTTCCCAGTTTTATGCACTTGACTCTTCTTTTATTTTTTTTTGTCTAGTTCTCTGTGGGTCTAGATAAAACCACAGCTCTTTAGGACCAGTATTCACTGGATTAGTACCAAGACATGAGGACAGGATGGTTGCTACCATTTCACCATTGAGTTTCACAGGGTCCATTGTAAGATGTCCTGGTTTGATGATTATGCTAAGATACTCCACAGAAGTGGAGACAAAGGTACATTTCTCCAGTTTGAGGTAAAGATCAAGGTCTGCCATTTATTGCAGAATGCAGGAGGTGCAGAGGCAGTGAGTTTCAGCATTGGAGAAGGTGATAAGGAGATTATTCATGTAGATAACCAGCCATTCTTCTGCAATTATGTTGCAGAAGAAGTTATTTATGAATCACTGAAACATGGTGGGTAAGTTATTGAGACCAAAAAACATTACCATTGGCTTGAAGAGCCCTTTATGGGTAATGAAAGTAGCCTTCCATTGGTGTCTGTTTTTGATACAGATATTGTTATTGAAATGGGTTCTTCCTGTGCTGCTCTTGTGACTCAGTACTATCCCAGTGAATACCTTTGATACTGAGAGGGGTTTGAACTAGACCCCAGGGAACTAGGCAAAAGGAGAATATAGAAGAGTCTAGGACTTGTATAAAGTGCAAGGCTCAAGTGCACAAGACTGGAGGGACCCAGCTTGTGCCAGCCCTTTATATATGCTACAGTTTGGATGCATGGACCATGTAAATGGGTCCGGCCCTAAGTATGCTACAGTTAGCTAGCCAATGGCAATAAAAGAGCGAGTACCTTAGCAGTTTCTCATGGGAACTGCCAGGCAATGATGTCATGGTCTAGGCATGTGATATAGTGAAAGAGTGACAATGTGAAGAGGTGAAGAGGTGAAGAGGTGAAAGATGAAAGTGTCCCACAGTCACATGATGTAAAAAGTGAAAAATGATTATAACAGTTATATTCCCAACAAATGTTGAATTTGATAAATAGCTGTGCTTTATGGAGCTTATCTATAAGATCAGATATAAGGGGAAGAGGATACACATTGTGTATGGTATGTTCATTGAGATAATGGTAGTCTTGGCAAGGGCAAAGCTTGCCATCCTTCTTCTTTATGAAGAAAAAGAAAGATACTTGTGGGAAGTTAGAGGGTCAGATCTTCCTGGCTTAGAGGTTTTCTTCCAGGAAGTTCTTAATGGCTTGACATTCAGGGGAAGATAAGGGGTAAACCTTACCTATCTTGAGAATAAAGGTGTCCTTGAAATTAATCTCATGGTTATAGAGTTTGCTAGGTGGCAGATGATTAAGGGTTTTTAAGGTAATCAAAAATACAGATGTGAATTCCCAATATTCAGGAGGAAGTTCTATCTTGGGTTGGCCAATTTTGGCCTTGATGGTGAGTTCAGTGGAAGTGGTAAGCTTTGTGACTGTAACAGAGGAAAGAAACACTAAGCAGGCATTGATTACTTAGGAGGAATGTCATTGGTAGAGACAGTCTTAAAGGAACTTCTCTGGGGTGGTGTATTGCAAGTAGTTAATGAAGTGTTTTTCATTATCAAGGGTAGTTTGCTTGTAGTGGTAGGGCTTCAAGCCAGGGAGTGAGAAGGCAGAACAATAAAGTTCCTTCAAGGTGTTGATGGCAGAGGGAATGATAAGAGTGCTACTCTTCCAATCAACTGAAGAATTGGCATCTTTTAGCCAGGGGAGTCTGAGGATCAAGGTCTCTCTGCCACACTCCATGATATAGCAGCAAACCTTGGAGGTGGAACTTTGAATGCAAAGGGTAACTTTGCAAGTATGGGTGATTCTTCCCTTACTATTGGTAAAGACATCCACATTTGACATGTGAAGGGCTTGGGTAAGATAAGTGGTTGGAAACTTGTGGTGGGACACAAATTTCCAGTTAATGCAGTTGATTTGGGTGCCACTATCAACTAAAGTGGAGATATCTATGACTTTTCTTGAGTGCTCAGGTGGTAAAACTTGTACTGGGATTCTGATTGCTTTTTTGGACTGTAATACAAGTACAGGTGCACAAGAAAAAGTAGAAGCACCTTGTATAGGGAAAATACTCTGATCTAAAAACCCACTCTTCTGACTTCAACCTCTTTTTCATTACTAACCTCTTCTATTCCTGAAGGTTCTTTGGCTGAGACCTTCTTTACTTGAGGTGTCCTTTTCTTTAGCTGGCTAGAAGAGAGAAAGAAAAGGGTTAGGTACTTGTCAGCAATGTGTCTGGGTTTTTGGCATTGGAAGCAGAGCTTGTTTAGATGACAATGCTCTTATTCCTGGGAAGAGTGTTTGTTAAGCTTAATGGAGTCAATGTCCATGACATTCGGATCTCTATCAATCTGGGGGTTTGAGGGTGTGGCAAAAGTCCAGGCAAAGGCTCTGGGGGTCTTTCTTTGTTGTTCAACAAACTTTGATCATTTGTTGGTGCTATTGAAGTGGGCAGCTTTGGTGTACCAGTCCACAATCTTGGTTGGCATGTTTTCCATGAAGTGAATGTGGTGTGAGATTCAAGGAGCTAAGCTGGTTTTATAGTAGCTGATCAAAACACAGTCATTTTTGATCTTTGAGATTACAGTGTGGTTTTGGAACTTGGCAGTGTACTCCATTAGGGGTGGAGATCATTCTCCTTTCTTGTTAAGTCTTATCTGGGTATTAGTGAGCCAGTAAATGGCTGAGCTAACCATGTCCTAATTCTGGAATGTGGTCAAAAAGGCCATGATCAGGTCTGCAAAAGAGCACATGGAGATAGAGGTGCCCTTGATACATTGTTTTCAGTAGGTGGCAGCCCAAGATTGGGCAGATCCCTTGGTCATGTAAGAGAGAGTGAAGGCAATTTGCTTCTCATTGGTGTTATAAACAGATTGGTTAATAAAGAGGTAGAACTAAACAGAGTCCATCCAGTTTTTGGCTTTAGATTTATCTCCATCATAGTACTCCAGGGTGCCAAGACAAAGTTTGGTGGGTTTGGTGGTTGTGGTGGAGTCAGACATGTTGGTTCTGGGAAAAAAAAAGGGGAGGCATCAGCAGATAGGAGTAGAAGAAGATAGAGTGGGGAAACTTAGAATCTGTAAAGAGGTCATGAGTTCATGGGCAAGGGTTTGGTTGAAGTTCTGCTCCTCAGAGGAAGGAACTAGAATATTACCAAGGAGATCATCTGGTAAGGAAGAATAATGGGCTAGGATTTCTTCTGTTTCAGAAAAATCAAGGGGGTTCTCTGTGGGAGATAATTGATGTTCACCCCAGAGGGAGTCAAGGAACATGGGTTGCTTGGGTGGTATGGTGGGTAAGCTACAGTAATGGTAGTCATGAAAGTTATGCTACTTCTTTTGTTATGCTAGGCCCAGGTAGGATTAGGTGTAGACCTTCAAAAAAGGGAACTTTAAGTAAGGTGAGCTTAATAAAGGGTCAGTTCATGGCAAGGAATGGTGTGACACAAGGATGGAACCATTAAGGACACTATCTTGTAGGTTTCCAAGTGTTCCCTCTTGTACACCAATGCATGGACTAAGAAGAAATGTGTATTGCAAAGAGGGAGTAGCCTCTGAGTGACTGAGGTATCAATGTATATGGAAGTACAAGGTAGGGAAGAGAAAAGGTAGAAGTAGCATAAGGAAAAGGGGGGTGAAGTATGCTACTTTATAGTACAGCTAAGTAAGGTTCAGATTCAGTTGAATGAGTCATGGAGATAATGAATGCTAAGTAAGTGATCTGTGTGAAAACAGATGAAACACAGGAAAAGGTCCCTGTGTGTAATATGAAATGACTCATGTGGGAGTTGCAGATCATGAGTAATGCTAGGTGAGTCAGAGAATGTTCTGGAACAAAAGAAGAGGAAGGTTCCAGAACAAGAACAAGAAAGCATCTGAGATGCATGAATATGAAAAATAACAGAGAAAGGAAAAAGATAAGGGAATTATAACAGTAATGAACTAGTAAAAGTAAGTTAAAGGTCAAGAAAGCAAGACTGGGGAAATCCAGCTTGCTACTCCCTGCCTTATATATTGCCAGGGTCCATGCATGGACCAAGTACAGGGTGCCTACCATAAGCTACTGCTATCTATGGCCACCAATGGCAGTAATTACTCATCTATTAAATAGAGAAGGAAAATGCATGGGGCAGATATGAAGAAGTGGAGGCAGTGACCTTATGGATCAAGGAACAATAATAGAAGAGAAACCACACCATAAGGATGTGGGAGAATGGAAGGGAAGTGCACAGGATTAGTAATATGAAAGAGGCATGGCAAAAGCAAGGCTGAGGAGATTTATCAGATCTCTACTACAGATCAGATTCTCTATCAAGATCATTGTTATGCTAGGCCTGGGTAGAGTCAGGTATAGACCTTTGAAGAAGGTAACTGTGAGTTGGGTAAGTTTGATGAAGAGTCAGCTCATGGACAAGAAGTGGTGCAACACAAGGACAACACTGTCAAGGACACTTGAACAAGGTATTGAGCAACTGCAGGGACACTAGCCTGCAGGTTTTCAAGTGTTCCCTCTTGTACACTGATATGTGGACTAAGAAGGGATGTATATTACCAAGAGGGGGATGCCTCAAGATAACCAAGATATTGAAAGTATCAATATATAAGTAAGGAGAGAAGGTAGAAGTAGTGTAAGGAGAAGAGAGGTAAAGTATGCTACTTTATAGTACAGAGAAAACAAGGTTCAGACTCAGTTGGATGAGTCATATAGCTGACAAGTGCTAAGTAAGAGATCTGTGTGGAAATGGATGGAACATGGGAGAAGTATTCCATGTGTAATATGACATGACTCATATAAGGGAAGCAGATCATGAGTAATATTGGATAAGTCAGAGAATGTTCTGGAACAAAGGAAGGGGAAGGTTCCAGAACATGAACAAGAAAGCATCCAAGACACATAAATGTGAAACATAACAAGAAAAAGGGAAATGAAAGGGGAATTATAACAATTATAAGATCAGATGTTATCAGGAACTATACCTGGATCTCATCTGAGATCTGCCATATCATGTGACCAATACTTGTGCAGGGAAATATTCAAAATATATGAACTTTGTTATAACTCTAAATCCCAGGGGCTAGACCTAGACAAAGGACAAGAGGAGGAATACAAAAGGAAAATCTAAAGAAGGCCCTGGAAAGGAGCAATCAAGAAGGGATTGACAAAGGAGGACTCAGAAGAGACTCATGCCCATGCAACTAAGGGTCTAATCCTGAAAGGGTTGAGATTTAAAAAAGTGCAAGATCACAAAGTATGAAGTAATCAAGTCTGAAGAGACTTGACTATCTATACCTGCCCCTTATATATGGCCCAGGGTAGTGCACAGACCATCTACACTAAGCCTACCCTAGACTACTACTATCTATAGACACCAATAGCAGTAAGGGTATACTATTAAATAGGGAAGGGAAAGGCATGAAGTGGATATGAAGGAGAGAGGCAGTGGCTTCATAAATCAAGGGATAGAAGAGAAGAGAAGAAAGAACTCATAATGGAAGGTCAGGGTAAAACATAAGGATGGGGATCTCTGTCACAGATGTGATGGGATCATAGATGAGATTTGAGATCTGTCAGATCCATGGAGATATATCTAGATCCTTGATAGGGCAGATTCTGGGAAGATTCCAGATTCTATGTTATATGACCACTAACCATAAAGATACTTGTAGAATAGTCAGATCCCAAGCTAGGGTTACCTGAAAAGGAGTATATCTCCCATGATTACATAACGCAAAAGTGGTGGCTGTGTAAGATACATAACAGACTTAGCTTTAGCCTAGGATTTTCTTAATAAGGTTACTTGTTTGTATTATCACATGTTTTCCAGTCACATGACTGCAACCAGTTTGCATCACATGCTCAACAGTTTCCACAGTCATGTGCTAGAGACTGTTATGTTTGCTAGTTGCATAATAGATATTATTCAGAAGATAATGGTCAAACTAAATAAATAAATCAGATCCTGAAATAGTACTTACACATTTATTGTAACTATTAGCAGAACAATTGGTCTGAGCTTCTTCTGCTCATGGAGTTGATTACAGTAACATGTCTAATGCTACTATAGGTATTTTCCCTTTCTTTGCTAATAAGGGCCACTATCCAAATCTCTTTGTCTACCCAGAACATAATCTTATCTCTGCTTGATCTCAAGAGTATGCCATTAACCTCAACTTACTATATGAATTCCATTATGAGAAGATAGCTGTTATACAAAAAAGATATTAAGTTTCTGCTAATGCCTGATAATCTCCAGCACTGGACTTCAAAATAGGTAACTAAATATTTATCAAGGCTAGATTCTTTAGAATACTCAACTTTTCAAGAAACTTACTGAAAAAAACTTAGATCCTTATCCTATTATTGCTTTCAAACCAAGTATTAAAGTATACTGTTAAAATACAAGATCTCTAGATGCTAGATGGTACTCTAGAACTTAGTATTCCAGAGGAGAAAAACTCTGGAAGCTAACCCTAGGGTTGAGTATACTAATGGAACTTAAACCATAAAAGGGAATGTAGCTCTGGGGGCTTTAAAAGAAGTTCAAAGGTTTTCTAAAATGGATTGAAAAGAGTTTTCCTGGGTTAAATACAAACTTACCACTTTAGCCCCTACTTACCTTACTTTATTCTGCCAGACTTCTTTATATCATGCCCTATCTCTTAGATTATGTTAGCCACCTCATGTAGGCCTCATGATCTGATCCATGTACTCTAGTTAGCAATATATAAGGGCAAGGGCATAGACTGGGGCTTTCCCAGTCTAAAGCACTTGTTCTCTTGTTGATATTTCTTCTCTATTGGCATTCCTCAAGATAGCTGTCTCTTTTGGATTGGTTCCATAATAGAACTTGACTTTACCTTATGTGATATGCCCTTGCATAACTTGGTGTCCTGATTTATGGAGGGGTTGAAGATAGAGAAGAGAGCAGTATTATAACTTAACACAAGAAACAGGTAAGACAAGGAGCATTAAGCCTAGTTATAATAAGAGTAGGTCCTTAAGATTTCCTTAAAAATATTATTAAGGCCTGAAGGTACTCTGGAGTAAGCTAGAGAGTTAGAGAATAAGCTGGGAAGCTTAGTCAAAGTGAGGGCAAAGTCAAGACAGGGATATTTTCATCAATATTTGAACTGAGGTACTTTATACAGAGATATAGTACTTATAATTTTAAAGTAGTGAAAAGTTCAAAAAAGAAAAGGAAATGAGACTGGAGTTATCTCAGAAGCAAGAGCAGATGTCAAAGTATCTTGAAGACAAATGGAGATATTAGAGATAATAGTTTCAAGTCATATCAGACTAAAACTAAAAAATGGCAGAAAAAGGTAAAGAAAAATAAGGAACAAGGAAAGAAAGTGAGAGCAGAATAAAGTACAGAGTTGTGATGGAGTATTCTGAAGAGGACAAAGTGAGAACTAAGATACATCAAGTGACCAAGAACAGAAGCAGAGCTAAAGTTTGAATTAGGGCAGAAAAAAAACAAAGAATCAGAGGAACTTTGTACTAATAACTGGGCAAGATGAGTGTAAGTGTAACTGGAGTGGGGAAGAGTAGTAATGGAGGGTTATAGTCTCATAAAGGGGAATCAGAGGGCTAGAGTAGCTTTACTGACAAGCACTAAGTATAAAAACCAAGCATAAGCTAGATCAGAATTAAATCTGATTTACAGAATATAACATGGGCTCCCTGTTATGGTAGGGACTAGCATAGACCTTGTGGGCATTTTCCAGTTCAAGGATTCAAGGAAGGCTTGACAATGGTTAGCCTTAGGTCAAGGTGTGGTGCAAATATGGGATGGCACCATAAGCCTCTTAGTAGGGGTGGAGATGAGATAAGGACACTGGACCTGCAGAGTCAAGGTCTTTAACTAGAGGGTCAAAAATCAAGAATATTCTCCAAGATACATGATTCAAGGAGTTCAAAGAGTTCAAGGTTGGTCAAGATATATTCAAGGCATCAAGGTACAAGATATAATAATGGAGATCAAGGTAGAAGTAATATAAGAAGATAAAAGGCAAAGTATACTACTTTATAGTACAAGTAAACTAAGTTTTAGCTCCACTAGATAAGTCAAAGACAATAACTAAGAGTCCATTTGAAGATGGATGGAATGTGAAGGAATTTCAAAGAGTTGGGCAACAAGTAAAATAGTGCAGAGAAAGCAGATCATGAGTAATGGTTGCTGAGTTAAAGAGTTTTAGACAATAGAAGATCTAAAATATAACAAGAAAGCTCATAGAGTAAGAAGTTTGAAGATAGAACAAGGTGTTCAAAGAAAAACAGTATGGCAATTGTAACATTACCCCCTTAGTAGAACTACAGAGCCATTCAGACAATTAATTAAAGGCAGTGGGAGTGAAATAACTGTTAACCATTCTGTTCTTGTGTTTTAAATGCTAGAACTGATAAGTACAACTAGCAGTAGTTTTGGTCTAGACCACTGAGAACTAGGCAAGAGTAAAGTAGAGAAAGAGTTAAGGCCTTCTATAAAGCAAAGAGCTCAAGTGCACAAGACTGGGGAATCCCAGCTTGTGCCAGCCCTTTATATATGCTACATGAGTGTGCATAGATCAGATAACTATGGTCTGCCCTAAACTATGCTATAGTAAGCCATCCAATGGCATTAAAAGAGCAAGTACCTTAGTAGTATTACATGATAACTGCCAGGCAATAATGTTATGGTCTAGACCAGTCTAAACTGTGATATGTGAAGAGGTGAAATAGTGAAATGGTGAGGGTTACCACAGTCATGTAATGTGACATGTGAAGAGTCAAAGTGAAAAGTGCAAAGTGGGTAAAAATGAAGAAAAGTGAAAAAGGAATTATAACAGGGGAATTCTATAATGTTGGCCCAGCCAACATTGTCATCATAGTTGGAGTGATATAAATGTAGATGGGATAAACAAGACATGAAAGCATACCACATGATATAATGGGCATGATGGGAGGATTGGGAAGATTGTGTAAATTGTGGGGATAACAAGGAGAAGGATTGGGAATTAGAGCAATAAAGCAGGCAGTTAGCCTAGTTATTGCCAGGTTATCAGCAAAGACAGGTAGGGCACTAATAGTATGGGCAATTGACCCATTAATGGCTAAAAGTATGGCAATGAAAACATCAATTGAAAAACCAAGGATAATTTGAGAAAAAAGAGATATAATCATAGTTTTCAGTCCATTAATGTTTAGTGTAAAAAGGGGCAGTGAGTTTTTCTGGATCTAAGGGAGAGAACAATGCAAATGAGGTTGCAGGCTTGATTGGAGGAAGCTGCACAGCTGCAATAGAGGACTTATGTTCAAAACAGTCTAAATCAGTGAGAAACTCTCTGAATTCCAATTGATAGGCTAAGTCATCAAGAACAAGAGAGGATTGTCAGTGAATAAGGTTCAGTCCAGTACAGATAGTGTTGAGGTTGATATCCAAAGGACAATAAAGAAGAGGAGTTAAAAGTATAATGCACTCAACAAGATAGAGAAGCTAATAAAGGGCCCAGAGGAAAGAGTTTATATCTAGATGAGAACTGATGGACATGGCTATGTGGGAGTCAAAGATGAATAAACAAGCAAGGCAGGCATATGTATCATCCTGGTCTCCAGAATAGAGAGCAGAGGCAGTGGCAGGAAAATTCATGGTAATAATATGTCTGGGAGAGGATAAAGGAGGTATAGGGAGTAGTGTAGGGCTCTGAGGTGAAGAGGGTATCAGAGGAGGGGTGTTATAGAATCACTGGGGACTCAAAGAAGGTTCTACAGGGAATGAAGGAAAATTAACTGGGATATTACAAGAACAATAAAAGTAACTGTAGAAGAACATAGCTTTTGACAAGAATTCTAGATGTGATGGTGAGATTTCTGAGGGTAGCAGATGAAGGTCAAAGACAAGGCAGATTTCAGAAGAACAAGGGAATAGAGGCATTTATAAGCCTTTAGGATCTCAGAAGCATTTCTAAGATTGAACTCTGACTTTCAGAAGTTATCTTTAGTGAAATATTCTTTCCACTGAACAAGAAAAGAACAGGAATTGAGCAGTCCATGGTGTTTTAACATTTACTGGATTTTAAATTTAGCATGGCCATCTATAAGGTCTAGAGGAGGAGCTGGGAAATTCTTTCCATGGATATCATTTTCCCTATAAAAGGAGAGAAGTAAAGCATGAGAGACTGGATAAATTTTCCAGGTCTGCAGGAGATAGAGGCAGTACATGATTGGTAATAATATCTTCATGATGGTAAAAGATTCTCTATGTTTTGGGGCAAATTTTGGATGGTCCATGGCATATTTCAGGTTTCTAACTTCAAGCCAAATCTTAGATCCCTTGATAAAAGGGGTAAATCTAGAATGAATATGGGCTGCCATAGTTTGATGGGCAAGGTCATGGGCCACTAGGGCCTTATCACAGGCTGCTGTCAGATTTTTAAGTCTGTTAGCAACTGCAGAGACAAGGAATTCAGAAATTGCCAAGAAAAGTACTTGAGGTTTATATTCCATTAGGAGGAAAAAGGGTAATTAGCCAGTGACAGAGTGGGGGCATCAGTTGTGAACAAACACTGCATGGGAGATCTGTTCAGCCCATCAGAAGAGATTTACTCCAAAGTAAATATAAAGGTAGATTTTGAGTTTCTGGTTAACTTGCTCAGTTTTACTGTTAGTCTGAGGATAATATATAGTGAACAAGGAAAGGTCATAGTTTAGGAGCTTTCTGAGCTCTCTAGCAAGGTGGAGGTAAACTAAGGGCCTTAGTCAGAGATGATCTTGTTGTAAAGACCAAATCTAGGGTAGACTTCATTAAGAAAAAGGGTGGCAATGTCCTCTGTAGATGTAGTTTTCATGGTAGAACACAAAATTACCTACTTAGTAAGCCCCTGGTTGATCATGACCAAAAGGAAATCAAAGCTATTGAAAATGGGAAAGTTAGTAATAAGATCACAAGAAATCTGCTAGAAGGGAAAAGTGGCAGTGGATTTGATCTGAGAGAGCAGTGAAGTGAAAGAATGAGTATTAAATTTATTCTGCTGGCAAATAGCACAACTGTTAACATATTTTCAGACATAGGTAGAAAGACCAGGCCACCAGAATTCCATAGAGACCATTTGTTTTATTTTAAGATAACTGGAGTAACCAGCAGTTACATGGTTATGGCAATGGATAAGAATAGAGCATGGTCATGGTATATAAGAAGATCATTGCAGAGTTTCCAGTCTGTAAAATGGCTAAGTTAGGCAGAAGAAGTGAGAGAGTCTTTCCATTGCTGGAGAATTCAGAGTCAAAGAGAATCACCATGTTGTTGGTTATGAATGTTGAAATGGCAGCAGCCATTCTATCCTCATGTCTCAATGTCTGATCCAGTGAACACTTTTGTAAAGCTGTGGTTTTTGGCTAGACCACAGTGAACTAGGCAAAAGGAATAAGAGAAAAGAGTTAAGGCATTGTATAAAGTGTAGAGCTCAAGTGTGCAAGACTGAAGAATAACCCAGCTTGTGCCAGCCCTTTTATATGATACAGAGATGCACATAGACCAGGTAACTATGGTCTGCCCTAAAGTATGCTATAGTAATCAGTCCAATGGCATTAAAGAAGTGAGTACCTTAGCAGTATATTATGGTATCTGCCAGGCAATAATGTCATGGTCTGGAATGTTCTAGAATGTGAAATGTGAAGATTTGAAGATGTGAAAAGGTGAGAGTTCCCAGGGTCATGTGATGTGAAAAATGAAAAATGATTATAACAAATGTGGATATGGAGGATAGCATTAATGACACAACAGAAGAGGTTTTCAAGGAGGACAATGACTTTGACATTATCTGGTGCCATTAAGGAACAAAAATTAGGGTAATGGAAGAGGGAATCAGGGCCTACAAGAGTAAATCCAGCAATTTGAGAGAGCTGGATATTATAGTCAGTAAGATTGAAAAGCCATTGAGCTTGTTGATGGTTTAAGATCTGGAGTGCATAGAAGTAAGTCAGATTTTTATAATTATTAAAAACCTGGACATAAAACAAAAACCCTGGAGGTACTGCCTCCAGGTTTTCAAGGCACAGATTATCACAAGTGTTATGACTCTGGAAACCAAAGGCTACACCTAGACCTGGATGAGAAGAGGAGGAACATGAGGGAAAACCTGGTGGAGGCTCAGACAAGGAGCAACCGAGAAATGGCCTAAGAGGTTATGACAAGGAGGACTCAGATGAGACTTGGACTTGAGACTACTAAGGGCCTATGCCTTCCTTGAAGGGCCTGGTTTCCTAAGAAGAGCTTTCTGTAAAGCCTAAACTGCCTGAAGGACAAAGTGATAAAGTCTGAGGACTTTACCACCAAATGCCCAGCCTTTATATACTACTCTAAGAAGTGCACAGACCATGTACTTATGTGCCTACCCTAAAGATGTACAGTAAGATAGCCAATGGCAATAGAGGCATACTTGTGTAAGCCGTAAGGGAAATGCATGGAGCGGATATGAAGAATGAGGCAAGGGCCTCGCATAAGGTGTGGCAGAATGGAAGAGAAGGGTCATGGTCACAATGTGGATGGGAATCTCAATCCACAGATGAGATCACCTTGTAGATCCATCAGATCCATGGAGATGGTCAGATCCGAGATCGGGGAGATCCAGGGAAGATCCTGGGGAGATTCATAAATGGATCATGTGACCACTAACCTTAGAGAATACTCGTAAGGAATACTAAGTCCTAGCTTAGGGTTTAGCCTGATAAGGGATGGGATTCCCACGATCACATGAGAGTGAAAGTGTTACGACTCTGAGAATCAGAGACTACACCTAGGGGATGATTCAAGGGGGAGGAACACTGTGGGAAAACTACTAGGAGGATCTTGAGTGGACAACCGAGTGGTTGCTGCAACGTAGTAACTGCAAGGAGAACACGAAAGAGACTCTTGCTCCTGACTTCTAAAGACTGCCTGCCACTGAAGGGCCTGATTCTCTGAGAAGGGCTTTCTTGCGATAACCTAAGCTGTTAACTGCTGAACATACAAGTGATAAAGTCTGAGAGACTTTACCACCCATAGCCAGCCTTTATATACTACTCTAGGGCATGCACAGACCAGGTACATGAGTGCCTACCCTAAGGTTGTACAGTAAGCTAGCCTATGGCGCAATAAGAGCAGTCTCGTGTAAGTAGTGAGGAAAATGCATGGATCGGATATTAATGAAGTGGGGGAATGGAAGGTAAGAGGTCAGGTGACAACAAGGACGGGGATCTCTGCCACAGATGAGATCCAATCGGCAGATCCGTCAGATCCGACAGATGAGATCAGATCCGTGATCGGGAAGATCCGGGGAAGATCTAGGGAAGATCCTAGATGTGCCTCGTGTCACTAACCTTATAGGTACTCGTATAAGATATTGCTTAGTCCTAAGCTAGGGTTTAGCCTGTTATGGGTTGGGATTCCCACGATCACATGAGAGTGAAAGTGGTCGTTGCATAGATTGCAACAGAAAGTGGTCATTGCATTGGTTTGCAACAACAAGAAGTTCATGATCATATATACCATAGTTGCATTTTGCAGCAGAGAATGTCTGGGAGAGATAAGAACAGGAATGTCAATTCCCATTTGAATTAGTCTGAAAAAGAATATCACCTAAAGCAAACACAAAGGCATTAGTAATGATGGCAAAAGGGTAAGAGAGGTCAGGAAGCTGCAGAATGGGCTGGGAAAGAAAAGGGGCCTTGAGAAAATCAAAGGCCTTTTGGCAAGCAGGGGACCAAGACCAGGCTAAAGCCTTCTTGGTAAGGTTAAGAAGGAGTTGCATGATGAAAAAATAATTGAAGATAAAGCAGTGATAGAAGTTGACAATGCCAAGAAAAGAACAGATATTGCAGATACAAGTTAGAGTAGGCCAAGTAGCAATTACATCTAGCTTGATAGGATCCATAGCAAGTTTACCAGGGCAAATAATCATTCCAAAGTATTCAACTGAAGTCAAGTCAAAGGTGCATTTCTCCAGTTTTAAGTGAAGATCAAGATCTGCCATTTATTAAAGAACTTAGGCAGTATAAGTGAAGTGGGTGTTGGTATTAGAGAAAGAAATAAGGAGGTTTTCCATATAAATAATAAGCCATTCTCTAGCAATTATATCTTTAAAAAAATTATTCATGAAATGCTAGAAAGTAGCAGGTGAGTTTTTAAGTCCAAAGAACATTATGGTCAGTTCAAAGAGTCTCTTGTAAGTAATAAAGGCTATCTTCCATTAATGGCCATCCTTAATATAAACATTATTGTACCATTAGTAAATGTTAAATTGATAAAGAGCCTTATATCATGAAGCTTGTTGATGAGATTAGAGATAAGAGAAAGGGGGTAAGCATTGCAGATCATATGTTCATTCAAGTATCTATAACTTTGGCAGGGATAAATGTTTCCATTCTTCTTCTTGACAAAAAAAAAGAACAAGGTTTTTGTTATGTGCTTAGCAAAACACTAATGGTTTTCTTATGTAACCATGGAACTTACCTGTCTAAACAAGATAAACCCTAGGCTTAGATTTAATTTGTTATTCAGAGTTATTTCTTGCTTATGGATTAGTCACATGATGTGGCTGAATCTCAGATGAGATCTTAGATTGATACTAATAATATCTAATCTATTGGATCTAGATTAGGATCACATCTGTGGCAGAGATCTAGATAGATCTTCTCAGTCTTATAGTTGCCATGCTATATTTATATCCACTTACCCTAAGCTTCTCTTCCATTTTCCCATATCCTCATGGTTATGGTTCTCTTTTATCTCCCTTGATCTGTGTGTTATGTACCATGAGATCACAGTGCCACTGACTCATAAGAAAAGAGTTTATAAGGGGAGACTCAAGTTAACACAAGTATATTACAAGTGCTCAAGACTGGAGTCTTGAGATGCTAAAACTACAGTACTTATACTATAGTGCTCTGTGCATGGACCAAGTCCCTGATGGGAACATTCCCATGCATGAGGCACAGGGATCAAAAAGAAAAGAAGCCTAGGTGGGAACCATCAAGGATCCAGCTTCTAGTATGAAAGAGAAAAAGTGGAAATAGAAAAGAAGCATAGGGTCTGAAGGCATAAGGCTAACCCTGAAGCAGAAGCTTCCTGCTACTCCTTGATACTCGTGGCTACCTTGGTGGATGCTCCTATCCTGTTCCTGATAACTGCTGAGGCTTTTGTGCTAGTAGCCTCAAACTAGGCAATAGAGAAAGTAAATGAGACCACTACTCTTGTATAAACCAATAGCCAGCAGTGCTGAGTAATTAGACTGTATAACCAGCTAAGAGGTCAAGAGAGCAAGACTGGGGAATATCCAGCTTGCACCTTCTGCCTTATATATTGTCAGAGTCTGCACACAGACCATGTACAGAAGGTCTACTCTAAAGTGTGCTATCTGTGGACACCAATAGCTAAAGTAGCTTTTGAAACGGGAGCTTTCCGTTACTCCTTGAAACTCGAGACTGCCTTGGTGGATGCTCCTATCCTATCCTTGATAACTGCTAGGGCTTTTAGTCTAGTGGCCCCGAACTAGGCAATAGAGAATGTGATGAGACCACTACTCTTGTATAAACCAATAGCTAGCAGATCTGAGAGTTCAGTCTGTATAACCAGCCAAGAGGTCAAGAGAGCAAGACTGAGGAAACCTTAGCTTGCACCTCCTGCCTTATATATTGTCAGAGGTCTGCGCACAGACCATGTACAGAAGGTCTACCCTAAAGATGCTATCTGTGGACACCAATAGCTAAAGTAGTGTTACGACTCTGAAGATCAGAGACTACACCTAGACGATGATAGAGGAGGAGGAACACTGAAAGAGGGAAATCCTAATGGGAGGCTCTGGAGTGGAGCAACCGAGGAGTTACTGGTGATGGCGACGAGGAGAACACGTAAGAGACTCAAGCGTGGGACTTTCCTAAGAACTGCCTTTCCTTGAAGGGCCTGATCTTCGAGAAGAGCTTAACCTGTAAGCCAAATGCCTAAAGCTACAAAATGATAAAGTCTGAGGACTTTACCACTCTAAGCCGGCCCTTTATATACTACTCTAAATGGTGCACGGACCATGTACATCCATGTCTACCCTGAAGTAATACAGTAAGCCGACCAATGGCGTAAGTGTAGCAATCTCGTGTAGGCCGTGAGGAGAATGCATGGATCATAAATGAATGATGTAGGGGAATGGAAGGTAAGGGGTCAGGACACAGCGAGGACGGGGATCTCAATCCACAGATGAGATCCATCTCAAGATCCGTCAGATCTGATGAGATAGATGAGATTGGGATCGGGGAAGATCCAGGGAAGATCCAGGGAAGATCCCTAGATGTGCCTCATGGTCACTAACCTTATGAGAACTTGTATGTATATGCCAAGTCCTAAGCTAGGGTTTAGCCTGAATAGGGTTGGGATTCCCACAATCACGTGAGAGTGAAAGTGGTCGTTGCATGGTTTGCAACAAGTAGCTCTGACCTCTAAATAGATAGATGAATAGTAGCATGGAGCGGCAATGAGGAATGAGGCAATGGTCTCATGGATCAAGGGTGAGGAATGGAAGAGGAACCACACCATGAGGATGTGGGAGAATGGAAGTGCACAGGAATAGATCAATAAAAGTAGCAAGGCTGCCTGGAGGCCAAGGAGATCCAATCTGGATCTCTGCCACAGATCAGATCCTAATCTAGATCAAGAGATCAGATATCATTGGAAGATCTGGATCTCATCTGAGATCTGCCACATCATGT
>JBBPJW010000878.1:0-19116 GCA_038088935.1 Pulveroboletus aff. viridisquamosus
TAGGCTAGGGTTAGTAGTCTTATACAAGTTCCCCTTGCACTAAAGGTTTAGGTCATGTGATGTGGCTGGATCTCAGATGAGATCTTAGATCAGTACCTGATGATATCTCTACAGAGATTAGGATCTGCATCTGTGGCAGAGATCTAGATAGATCTCCTCGGCCTCAAGGTTGCCATGCCTTATTCATAGATCAGGATCTAAGTGCTTCCTTTCCATTCTCCCACATCCTCATGGTGTGGCATATCTCTTCTCTTCCATTCCCCCACATCTTACAAGAGGCCACTGTCTCACTCCTTATCTCTGCTTCATGCATTTTCTCTCCCCTTATCTATTACTTAGTCATGAGCCTCTTTAGCTATTGGTGTCCACAGATAGCATAGATTAGGGTAGGTCTCCTGTAGCTGGTCCGTGCATGCTTGCCAGCAATATATAAGCAGGAGATGTCAAGGCTGGGTTCTCCAGTCTTGACCTCTTGTGACTTCAGCTAAGGTCCTAGCTCGATCTAAGGGCTGACCCCTAGTGGAGTTCCCCCTTAGCTCTCATCCGCTACTTGGTCAGGTTTATACACAGGACCTCATTATAGGCTCATCCTTTCCCTTTGCCTAGTTAGGGGCCACTAGTCAAAAGCCTCATAGAGATTGGAAGGTCCAGAGACCATTGGCATTCCCCAAGGTATTAGAGAAGATTCAAGAGGGTGGGAAGTTTCCCACAACATCTTCAGAGTTCTCCCTGCACTAAGGTTTAGGTCATGTGACACTGTGGCTGGATCCCTGATGGGATCTTAGATCTATCCAATGATATCTCTTTGGAGATTAGGATCTGATCTGTGGCAGAGATCCAGATTGAATCTCCTCAGCCACCAAGTAGCCATGCCACATTCATAGATCAAGACCAGTGTGTCCTTCCATTCTCCCACATTCTCATGGTGTGGCATATCTCCTCTCCATCCTGTATCCACAAGGCCACTGCCTCATTCCCTCACCTAATCCATGCATCTCTTATTCTATTACTTTAGTCATGAGCCCCTTCAGCTATTGGTGCTCCATAGATAGCTTCCTTAGGGTAGGTCTCCTGTACTTGGTCCATGCATGGACAGCTACAATATATAAGGCAGGAGATGCAAGGCTGGGTTTCCCCAGTCTTGCCCTCTTGTGACTTAGGCTAGGATCTATGGTATGATCTAAGGCTTGATCCCAAGATGGGATCCTCCTTCAGCTCTTGACTGTCCTGCTGTGGTTTATACACAAGGGCCCAGGTCTCATCCCTTCTCTTACCTGCCTAGTTAGGGTCCACTAGTCAAAAGCCTCAGCAGACTTCTAGTATCAAGGACAAGGGCATTCATCAAGATAGCACAAGTATCAAGGCAAGGATGGCTAGTCAGCCATTACAGATATACTTTATACTTATTACTAAATAGGCAGAATTCTATGATCTGTGCACTATAACATATGGATAACCTTGGCTAGCTAGCTACATCTCTAGTCTAGTGTACTTGAATCCCTTAGTGATTTTCCCTCAGTATAAGCTCCTTGACTTATTATTTATTTTTCTCCTTTTCTTTGCTGAATTAGCTCTACCCAAACAGTAACAAGCCAGAGATCTGTTTGTGCCCATTAAAAACCACTGCACAGCCTCCTAGCATCTATTCTGGGAAAATACAAGTTGATTTCTGTAATAAAATTGACTTTTTCAAACTCCTAACAATGCTTCTAATGAAACTAAGGACTAGATACATGTTAGTAAGCAATACTATAATATATAGTGAGTTCAAAAATATCTTACTTGAAATGAAGAAATAACTAAGGATACCATGAAAATAGTACTATTATTTCACTCTTAGTGCAAACTGCATATACAATGCAAATGTTCAGAGTACTGCATTACACATATTCTATAGGCTTGAAAAAATTAAGAAAGATAGGTACATATGTATTCAAATGTTAGTCAAGAAATTGACAGGAGTTAAAAGGAATAATGTGCTATAATTGTCAACATATGTCAAAATCCATGATAATATTGTTATGCACTCAGCAAACACTGATGATCTTCTCATATGACCATAGAACTCACCTGCCTTATAAGATTAAACCCTAGGCTTAGATTTGATTCTTTATTTAGTGTTTTCCTTACTCATGGGTTAGTCACATGATGTGGCTGGATCTCAGATGAGATCTTAGATCAATACTGATAATATCTGATCTAAAAGATCTGGATTAGAATCTGATCTGTGGCAGAAATCTAGATAAATCTCCTCGGCCTTATGGTAGCCATGCCTTCTTCATCTCCAATGACTCTGAGTTCTCTTCCATTCTTCCACATCCTCATGATTGTGGTTCTCTTCTAAATCCCTTGATTTGTGAGGCCACTGCCTTATTCATTATTTATACTCTATGCCCAGTTTTCTATTTAAAAGGTATAAGCAATTACTGCTATTGGTTAACATAGATAGTAGATTAGTCATCCTGTGTAAGAGATATACCCTCTGGCAATATATATACAGGGTGAGCAAAACCTGGAGTCTCTCCAGTCTTAATCACTTGTATTATACACTCACTCCTTCTACTTGGGCTCTGCTTTGTGGAGTTAACCTGAGTTACTTTCTTGTCTCTCTCCTTGCAGCCTGAGCACTGTTTTCTGGTGTTAACTTGGATTTCCCTATCAAGTCTCACAAGCCTAGTTTAGGGCCACTAGCAGAAAAGCCCTCTTGTTGTTGTTGTTGCCTGTTACTCACTGATATTTGCTAGTATTCAGATTGCACTCTTTGGATACATAACAAATATTGACCATTTTAGCCCCAGATCTATGAAATCTTGTTTCTAATCTGAAGAACTGAAAATTGGAGGTTATGGATAAGTCCCTGTATATTTCCTCTAGCATGTATAATAGAATACTGCTTACTAGATAAAGTTGCAGAATCAATTCTTAATAAGCAAGTCAATATAGATTATTACACTTAAACATATCTGTTGTTATGATTATCCTTTTTATTATCCTTTTTCCTTTGTTCTAGCTTCAAACTTCATGCATCTTGGATGCTTCTTTGTTTTGTTCTGGAACATTCAGAATTTTTCCATTCCAGAACTTTTCCTTAATTAGCAGATATTACTTACTATTTGCTTTCATTGCATTCCATTTATTTTCACATGGATCATTTAGTTATCCTTAATCATCCCTATTAACTCATTCAATTGAGTCTGAACTTTATCCACAGTAATATAAGTAGCATACTTCATCATTCATGTTTCTTATGCTTGTTATAATGCATATTTTCCCTTTTATTTTATTTTTTTATCCTGTTGTATTTTCTTCTGACTCTTCACATATTCACATCACGTGACCCTGTTACCCCTTCACTGTGTCACCATGTCACATCTTCACTATTTCACATTTCATACCTTCACCACTTCACACTTCACTGGATCTAGGCTAATCTAGCCTATGATCTCATACCACCTTTTTTCCTCATGTATTTCTAGACTCTCACTCCCTTTCTGCCATTGGGTAGCTTACTGTACACCACTGTAGGGCAGGGTACTCTCTCTTGGTCTGTGCTTAAGATGCAATAGTATAAAAGGGGTCCAAGTTCAAGCTGGAGTCTCCAGTCTTGTGTACTTGAACTTCTAAGGTTTTCACAAGTCCCTTGACTTAGTACTCTTCTTGCCTAGTTCTCCTAGCCTCTAGTTCAAAGGCTAGGCTTCAGCAGAACACCTAGCAGCAGCAGGAGCACACACCAAGGCTATAGGTGTAGTTGCTCAAAGTCTTGCAGTGTAACAATGCTACTTCTACCTTGTCCTGCCTTACCTCATTCAATTCCATCTTGCTTCTCACAAGAAC
Source organism: Pulveroboletus aff. viridisquamosus (assembly GCA_038088935.1). Lineage (NCBI taxonomy): Eukaryota > Fungi > Basidiomycota > Agaricomycetes > Boletales > Boletaceae > Pulveroboletus > Pulveroboletus aff. viridisquamosus. The sequence goes on from JBBPJW010000878.1 coordinate 3,835, forward strand.
ATCATTGGAAGCCGTAGCCTGCTTGTGACTATTGTCTACACTAATATGTTGGGTAGACAACAAGGGATTGAAGCTGTCATAGTGAAACGGAGAGCTGTGCTGTATGGAGATTGTACCAAAATCAACAACTCTCAAGGAATCTCTGTCTCTCCCAAATTCGCCTGGCACGCTTACTCATGAATTTGTCAACGTTCGCAGAGCTCGGAGTGTTCGACAAAAATTATGTGCTTCATCATCAGTAATAATGCCATACTATTCATTGGACAAGTCACGGTGATGGTCGCAGCAATGCTCGTTGCTTATTGATGTCGTAGCGACCATTAAGGCATTCTCTCTTCCTCCTCAAAGCTCGACCCTCCATAGATTCGAAGTCGATCCTGTTCGCCTCCTACTTCGCTTGCATCTGCTTCAAACTGGAATACAAATATTCCATTTCTCTGGGATGCTCTCCCACTCATTCGGCTGACAGCCGTTTACGGAACTTCGTGGAAAAGTGATGGTACCCCGAAACTAGTCCGTGCGCGGTAGCTACACAATTACTACTTGGGCTAGTTTCGTGGTCCCCATCTTCCAACGACGAACTTTTTTTGACTTCACTGTTCCGCAAAGTTCTGTAAACGCTTGTAATATATGATTCTTATTCGTTCCTCGAGTATTTCCTTATCATGGCCACCAGAGGTCTCAGGTTGTTTCCCTTCCTCACCAGTAGCAACTTGACATAGTTTGTCATGTCCAACATGGCAGGACTGTGAAGGTAGAAACACTTACGTGGAATTGATTGTTGGTTGACCATGCAAGCGGGGTGGCAGGGCCCCATTCGGGTATGGTGGTCTTGATGTTGACGAGCTCATCCATAGTGCCGTGGATTACATCGTGGCCCTAGCCCGTTTCTAGGATTAATTCCAACCCTCCTTCGTCCGGCCCAATCGTATATCTCGTTCTCCCCTCACTCCTCCTCGCTCTCTACCTAGGGCAAGTCTCAGTGATTTTATTCGTCTCGTTGTCGTTTTTTTCTAATACTACACATCCGTCGCTTCCTTGTATAGTCATGGAATATGTGGTCGACAAGCATATTAGACTTGATGTGTTGAGGATCGAACGGACGAATGGCTCGGGTGCACATAGTGCAGCACAAGTTCGCCACCTGTGATGATCTACTCAGACGTTGTCCCCTTGTTCCGTCCTCGGTATGTGCCTAGACTTCAACGCTGACTTTTGAGCAAATATCCAAGCGAACTTGGTGCAAGCGTGCTCATAAGAATTGACGTTCGTGCTGCAATGTGGCGCGAACTAAGAGACAAGCGTATCCTCGCAACTCCTCTCGTTATCTATTGTATCTACGTGCTGCATTAAGCTGCCCAGATCAATCCGTTCCATCATGCGCACCCGAGCGGAAACACATCCACGTAGGGAATGTGATGGAAATAGTAGAGTTGCCTGTTCCTTGATAATGCTGGTCTGCTATGAGTAATAGCGCACGTCCCAGAAAAAGTATCACGCACCATTACACGAACACCAGCCGAGGGTTGGGATGTGTTCGAATGTTGCACCTGACGAGATATGAGCAATCGTGATGAGGTCCAGACCACCAGAAAAGAAAGTCGTACCACCTCCGCTGATATCTGATCCGTAGCAACCTGTCCAGTATTAGAAACACCTTCGTTTGGGTGGTTTGTAACATCAATATTGATGGGTGGCTTGCGCTGTAGCGTGCGATGAGTCCCTATGTACTAACCAGAGGAACGGGCGAACCTTCCGCCTTCTGGGCGTTCTTGCACTTGACCGCTAAGATATATCAGATGCAGCCCGTCCAACTGTCTATCAAGAAAGAGTACTCACCGGATTCTTTTGAGCCGTAGCCATCCTCGAAGGCCCTTTGTTTCTCGCATCCACTCTGGTGGGAGAGTGAGAAGGCTGGCGCACCTTGCCACCATGTCGACCGAACTCGTGTGTATTTGCGTCATTCTTGCTCTTCCTGTGTAGCAATGTCTTAAATATTGAACGCCCATGAGATGATTCAGCAATATCAGCGTTTCCCCGTGGGCCTGCATGTGATATGTCTCGCGGGGGTGCCCGAATCTCGCAATGATCAGCAGATGAGGTTGGTGAAGGTGGCTAGAGCAGCGTTAACAAAAAGAAAGGAAAGGAGTAAACTGGCGACGAACGTCGTCAAAGTTGAAGTCAGCAGCAGGCGCAGCCGACGACCCCACCTCGACCTATGCCGTCGTGAGAAGACTCCTTGAGAGAGAAGCTAACAATCAGATATAGTACCTCAAGCAGATTGCCATTACCATCCTCATTGTGACCCTCCACCCTGAGTGCAAGTTCTGCCTATTGTTTGTACGGGATGTTGTCAGCATGTCTCTTCTGATGTAAAATAGCAAACTTATACTGGACTAGAGTCAGATGCTTCATTGTCGTAGCCATTCTGTTCTTGTTTTTCCTCATGAGTGGCAACCTAGTATAGTTTGTCAATGTGGGAGATACTCGACACACCGAGAGTATGAAGGCGCAAACACTTGCATGGAATGGTCCATATAAGTCCGGGAGAATTTTGCCGAGATTGCGGATCACAATCCTCCCGTCACTTCATCTGGTAGCGAGATAGCTACCGTCAGGTGAGATTGCAATCGACCACAGTTTACCACTATCCTCAATGACACGGCCAATCTGAGTAAGTGTCGATGCGTCCAGGAGTGAGATTGTGTGTGTGATTGTGTGAAGGTAACGATAAATTTTCCATTGGCAGCTAGAGCTACTGGAAAAACGTCAACTCCATCGAAAATTGGCGATTCGGTCAGTTTGGAGCAAGTAGAGACTTCGAAACATTCGATTTTCTTGTCGTGACATGCAGCAAAGATTAGATTTTCTGACCGTCAGTTGACCATGCGAGCGGGATGACTCCAACCCGTTTTGGAAGGGCAGTGTTGACGTTGATAAGCTCGTCCCCAGTGTGACTATTGAAAATACGGATTGCGCTTCCATAGCTTGCGGTGGTGATGTGGTCCCCTGTTGGGGAAAATTTGACACTGGTAACATAATCTTCATGTTTGAGGGGGCCGACAGGTTTCTTCCCGGTTTTGATGCTCCAAACTGTTGCCCCGCTACCCCTTTCGTCTGCACGAGTTCCAGTAGCGAACCTGCCCGAATCTGGGGAGACATCCACCGCATCTACACACTCTCCGTCTGCCACTTCGATGACTTTTTCGTGCGTCTCCTCATCCCACACGCCTGCCCCATTTGCAGTCCCAACAGCTATCCACTTGTCATCCTTCGAGACGCAAATGTCACATACATGGATTCCAGTTTGTCTTGCGGTCTCTTGACTATCCACAAGCTGCCATTGCTGGAACTTCTGATTATCCCCGCCCCAAAGGTGCTTTCCATCAGGGTGAAATGCGAGTGCCCACACTCAAGTATGACTACCGATGTCGAGTACTAATGTTTGGTCTTACTAATTATCAGCACTGTTTGATCACTCTTGGAAGCTGCCACTCACCGGTATTCGTCCCCGACATCCTCAGTTCCGATGATATGCAGTCGTCGAAGTCGAAATGTCAATTACGGTCACAAAGTTCCACGAACACATTTCCCAATATAGTGACTATTAGTGTTTATGCAGCCTATGGAGTCCCTTATGCTCTGCCGCTGTCGCTGTGTTGTTGCAAAGGGCCCACTCAAGCTGGAGACAAATGTTCTTCAGCAATAATAGGTGGGTATATGCCTGTGCATTCACTCAACCGCGTGCCATCCACATGTGCAAGCTGCCTTGACATTTTCACCCCTCTCATTTGTCTTTGGAGTTTGACACGCAACTTCAGTGGTATTAGGGGTGGCATTGGATACTCGACTGACCACAATCCTACCATCTTCCCTGGTTGTTGCATCAAGCCTGCTACTGTAAACATACCAGGCTGGTTTCTATGTCCTGCTCAAGGTGTTACATGGATAACCTCTACCTTTCCCTCCGGTCCATTATGATCGACCAGCACCAGCATGTTTCGTAATCAGAACTATCACTCTAGTTGTCACTCGTTATGCCTTTGGTATGGGCCGCGTGTAACGTCGACCTTCTGAAAGAGGTACGAAGTTACACACAGGTAAAGGGCTTCCTGGTAATTTGACATGGATGTATTGACAGACGAAGAGAACACATGGCGAATCATATCGGGTTGAGCTCAATTGTCCAGGTACCCAGTGACCCTAGGGTGTTGATGCTTGAATGCCTAGTCCGTCCACCTCGTTGCAGTTACTCTCACCTGACGAACATAGGGAAAAGATCAATTTATCCCACCATGAGAATGTCAGCCCATCGAGATCAGATACGCGGCGGGTTAACCTCTGTTTACACGCTATCGCACCATTACACACTTTGAAGTACCACCAGTAGCGCCAACTGTTAGGCGAACCCTCAGTGACTCCTTAGCTACCCATTTTTCTTCTTAGCAACCTCAGTCATTTCTTCGTCCAACTGAGTCCGTACACTCATTAATAAGAAAGGTCGAGGCCAAGGACAGGTAGTCAACTGGTGTAAAAACTACTGAGTGTGAAATGATTTGCATGTCGCAAGAGGCTGAGTGAATAGAAACCACGACCATATCAACTGATGCAGGCGACCCGATACCCTGAGAGAAGGGGAATGGATCCAAAGAACTGGGGAGACACCACATGAGTAACCATGAACAGAATTACAATTCCACAGTTCAATTTGTGATCACTCGTGGGGATGTCCTTCCACATCTTATCAGCTGGACATCGCTCAGACTCTTTTGCAGCATGTCGTTAGCTTCATACCCAATAACCTTAATGCCATTGGTGGCTTTTCCTTGGCCTCACCGTCCCTTTTGTATACACACAGATCCCATCCACTCACGGATCTAGGAGCACTTCGTGTGAAGTGATACATCGGTGTGCTGACACAAGTAAACTTACTGCGTGTTTGGTTCTGATGAACATGGAATTGTCATGGTAGGCCAAACCAAACTCTTCTCCACACTTGTCGGGTGAAAGTAGTTGCAAGAAGGTAAAAAGGTGGCTAGACGACCGACATCAACCTTCCGACAGAGATATGATGTCTCATGCGGGAAGCCTGTCTTCGCTTCCGTGACCGGTACGAGTCGGCGACTAAGCTCTATCATAGTGTGTCGTATACTCACTGTCTGTGAATACGTTACCATGCCACACAGAGTATTCCTATCACATTTGCTTTCAAGGTGTCACCGTGCACAGTAGACTATCTGATGAAGCAAATAGTCGAGAGAAGCAAAAGTTGTTGAGTAATGAGACTCATCGACTATGAGGGCATGGATGTGATCATTCGCGTCAGCATCAACGGGGGCATGTGGACATATATGCGGTGAAACACGAGTGGCCAAGTATGACAGCCCACTGTGCTATGTAAGCAGGCTGGGAGATAACGCCTCAGTATGTCGAGTCTGCACTGGAAGAGAGTGACCTCGCCGGCAGACCTAAATCTATGCCTCTTTCATATTCTATCTGGGTGCTTCACTCGCCGAGCTTGGCCATGCTGTCGAGAGTGCGGCTTGATGTGCAGGGCTTGTGCTATCGGGAATTTCAATATCTGCGTGACAGGTGCGGTGTGGTCGCCGCTATAAAGCCTACGTGTAACCTTACGAATGCAAGAAAACTGGGGCTGCCATTGCCAGCGGTCACAAGTATTGAGACCAGGAGCCATGTCTAATTATCCGTCAAGCTCACAGAACGGAGCATGATCCCTGAATACCTTGCAAACTTACCAAGAAGCTAGTATGGTGCCCACCGACACCTTAAGGTTTGATGACTCATAGAAGCTGTCACGAACAAGTGGGCGGCTTCATACAAATCCAGGTGACCGTATCACACGTTTCATCTGCCGATTATATCTCCGCATGGACAGCGTCAAGCACTTACCTGGTGGGAATCAGCGCGTTGGGGCCCCAGGCGATGGATGTATGGCGGGGCTAAGCAGGCATGCCTGCCACTCAGAGTGTGCGATGAGTGCATCTGAGACGCGGAAACCTGTTTCGAGGCATATCCGTAGCTAAGTAAGAGGCATAATTACTGTGAGAAATCGATAATTGAACAATTACCGGCCGAAACAACAGAGCCTCTGTCAAACATGGATAAACAATAAAATTGAAGTCCGCGAAGGTCAAAGGCGCATCCAAAAAAGGCTAGTATGTTGTTGCGAAAGCGGAACAAAGACAATGAGAGCGGACGACAAAAGCCAGGCGCAGCCGCACAGTCAACAAGGTCGGTCTTATTCTTGCTCGTCTGTGACGCAGCACCCGCCGTTATATACCATCTTCCTTTATCCTCTCGCATGACTACAACCTCTTCTGTATACATCATTTGTTGACGTTACAGAACTTGTCCGCTTGGGCCACGTCTCACAATGAACTCTGGTATGTCGCACTATCGCGCCCTTCACGTTCAGTCGAAAGGCTCATGTAGCACAGTTACTCCTCACGTTTCGCTGAGGCGCTCTATTCGAAAGAACTCCACTGCTGCGGAAGTCCGTCCACACTCTCGCTCTTTGGCCCTGGCTCGTCGAAAAACCCGACCTCCGCCGCTGCAAATTATCCCTGAGTTATCAGAGAATGTGCTCGACATTAGCGTATTTTCAAACCTTTCGCCGGCAACAGCACGTCCTACTCAATCCTCTCCACAAAATCCAGAGTTGAACACATCTCCCATCACCCTCTCCTCCTATACCTTTTCAATCGATCATGCGTTACTCCTGTTTGGTGACGAAGCACCTCGTTCACCTGCTCTTTCTGTGTCGTCCTCAACTTCCGATTGCACCTCGAGTGATAGTGCACTCACCACTCCTCGGTCCTCAGAGGACGAGGATGGACGCGACTGTACGCTTTCTACCCCTCGCCTCTGTCCCCGGCGCATCTCCATACGCCCTCTTTGCATCTCCAAGACGCGATCCATGGTCTGCCAAGAGGACGAGGATGCGTGCAAGTTCTTCGAGAACGGAGGGGACGAGACCACGTTGCTTCAGGTGACTGAAGGACAGCTGGAGCCTACTACCAAAGCCAAGAAAGAGACGCAGTATATGGAAGAAGAACAGGATTTCTATGCCCATGAATTCGAAGATTTCATATCCCTATCTCCTGTCGTTCCCTCTCCCACTCACTCTGCACGTCGTGATTCCCTTATCCTCGTTGTCGAGGCTCCACCCGTAGTCATCGACGCTTCTGTGCCAAAACCTCGAGGTCGAAGCAGGCACTCGAAACCTCTTCCCCTTCTCCCTCCCACCACTCCTCCTTTCCCCTCTTTTCCTTTGGTCTCAACTTTACCTCTAGTGCAGACGACCGCCCAAAGGTCAATCGTCCGCCGGAAGCGTAATGTCCCATCACTTCTTCGTCACCTTCCCTCGTCACCTTCACCCGAATCTCGTCCACTTCCTCGAGTGACAATTCCTCTGGACGTTGAGGATTGCGTCTTCTCCGAAGAACCTCTTGACGTTCCCTCTCGGGAATCGATCATCACTAAACAAATTCACAACGCAGAGAACACACATGTCTGCTCTCCGTCTTCTCTCGCATACACTACCTCCGTTAGCATCCCCCCACTCGTACCTGCAACTTCTCATCCTGGAATGTATGGCGAAGTAACACTTCCGCGTTCGAGCATCGACTCTAATGCCCCACGTTCTTCTGCTGACTCTACTGTATCCTTCGCCCCTTCATCCTCTTCTGATACTCCCACTTCCCCATTTCCCCTCGCAGAGTCACCTTCCTTTGAAGGTCCTCAGTTTGAATCCATGCAGTGTTTGCGCAGCCGTTGGTCCTCCAGCACACTAGCTTCCATTTCTATTGAGTCACCACGGACACCCACACTCCTCTCGCCTCTTAAGAGTGTCCTTGGCTCTCGGGCGCGTCGAGCGTTCCTTCCTCCGCAAAAGATTCCGCCAAAGACGTCAGTGCATCCCACACCGGCCACACCTTCTAAGAACAAGCAAGGCCTTCCTACGACGACATCGCCACTGAGTACGCTGGGCAAGCACCTCCGTCGGCAAAAGTCGCGGTCGTCGACGTCAAGCACAGGGACAAGTTCATCCGAGTGTAATAGCCGTGACGGGTCGCCCAGTGGACTGAAGAGGAAGCCCATTCCCGTAGCCATGTTCTTACGCGCGACCTGACTGCCTGGAGTGCATTAATGACCTTGTAGATTCAGACACGATTGACACGCTCCATGGACACTCAACCTTGTCTCGTGGTATACGATATGATAGTCTTCGACGTTCATGCTAATGTTCCCATTTGTTATCTTATTCCTGCTCGCACTCGTTTTACATGAAATATCTGAAAACGCACATATGGTTATCAGTGTAGCTTGTATATGCATTACGCACGCTCTAGGTATCTTGGTTTTTGTCTCACTTGGCCCCTCGCGTGTAGCTATAGTCCACGAATGAATTAGTCTTCTTTTTTACTGTCATCGATTCACAGAACTGCCGAACTTTGATTGGGCGGGAGGTGGTACGTTATGCGTCATACGTACATATCGCATGAGGGAAACAGCACGGTTGTGATCGATGTAATCCGACACCGTCATCATACTGGTAATTATGACAGTGACGAGAGCGAAGAAGGATACCTCTGAACCCGGGATACCGGTCTCACGAAGTGTGACAACAGAGAAGCGTCGTACACGGTCAGAAATCTTTCTTCCCCAAAGTACGCGTCTTCTGGTAGCTTTATTCGATCGTGATGTGAGGCAAGGGTTACCGTAGCTCCGTAGAACCCAGCCGAGGACGAGGGCCATGAACCGCTTCTCGGTGTGACTTGGACACCGTGACGTTTTCGTACGACAAATAACGTATTTGACGAAACCAGTCGTGAATCCAGCTTCACTGTGTCATTTTCGTCCACGTGAGAACAGACGGATGAAGGGGGGGGGAGGTGCAAGCGAACGGCGTCTTGGGCTCATCATAGCAGAGGCTTCTTATGACCGGCCAAGTCGTGCCCCGGCCGCCGAAAAGCTTCTCGGACCCTTGCAGGGCCGGAACGCGCCGCGAGGAATCACGGTACAAAAATTCGTCGGCAGGCAGATGACTGAACATGTCCGAGTGGATTTGGTACACACACGGTCGGTGCTCTAACCGGTCCTGGTTCTGAAAGAGTGGCCTTTGTCAAGTTGTTTGGCATCGAAGCAGGTGTTGTCACCGAGTAAGTATGCCGTTGGATGTAGGAAGAGATGATATGATGATGAAACAGGACACTGCCGGCACCTCTTCGACCATTTGAGTGTCCAGCGACCTTACAACCGACCCCGGGGGTCGCTGACGTGGAAAGAATTGGTGTAGAAGTATTAACGAGAGTCTTGTGGTCGACTGTAAAGTTCCAGGTGGCAGCAGCGAACTGGACTTGTGATTATCCTCGGAGATCTAGCAGGCCTCTAGTAACACAGCTTGTCAGTTGACAGAAATGTTTCGTTCAACGATAGGGCCCTTTGAGTGCGCTACCTCTCCGCATGGAGAGACCTCGACAGTTCGCAAGTAACACACACGACGTACCCCGACAGTATAGTGACAATGAGGGTGTCACTTTAGAGAGTTTGGTTGTGCGTTGACGAGAGTGCGTCGACAGTTGCATTGGCAACGAATTCGTCAGAGATCAAGAGCGCAACACCTGGCCCCTCGTCTGCATGGCCAAGAGATGATCAGCAAACCCTCGCGATACGTGGTGACTCGACAAATATGCACAGAACTAGTCAAGTTTGGTGTCGTAAAAATGTGAAACTCACTTGGGATAGCGCTCCGGCGATCGTAGATAGGCGAGGATCAACAAGGGTCGAGGTGTGCTGTCATGTTTCGACGTGCAAAGTGGCCCAACCCGGTTGGTTACGACTTGCCACTCGTCTTTCACCACTCATCTGGGAACCTTGGTAAACTTGTAGCCTCAGCGCCGACGGGATTCCTTACCTTTTTCCTACTCCTTGTGCTGCCTTGCCATCTGGAATGGGTGTTGATGTCTGGGAGTCGCAACTCGCGCCCATGCCTCGCTCCGGAGAGCGCATGATGACCCAGATCTTGGGCCTGTCGTACGACGTGAACAGGTTGCACACATCAAATCAGAGCACTAACACGTCTCACATGGATTGCTCCTCGTCTGTTACCCGGCCCGGTGGGTCGTCAACGTACGATATGATCATGACGGTCTCGGCATCACACACCACTACCGCTGGTCTGCTGCGCTCTTCTTCGGGTTCTGGCGAACGTACCTTCATTAGCACTCTTCTGTCTTTCCCAATGTGTCGTCTTTGCTCCCTGCTCCACGTTGCATCTTCGTCTTCATCAAAGTGAGTGATAATTAGGGTTATCCTTGGTTACATGGTTACCACTTGGAGCTTCCTTGAGGGGGGTCCACGCAGTAGCCGTCCCATTAGAGGGATCGTGCCTCAATGAGTCAATAGGCTCTCCGCAGTGCGTTGGCTTCCGCAGCTGCTGAATACTGCACGAACTGGCAGGACCACGAGGAGATGGAGCAACCAGTGATTCTCGATCGCGTTACCTTCTCCAGTCACTTGGTTGCGATGAGCCTGCGCCACCTTCCTACGTGCAGGACGAAACAGCTTCCAAGTGCACACCGGTGGGCCGCCGTGGATTTTAGTTGGCTGAACGAGGGTTTTCATGAAGGCTCAGAAACCGTCGTTGCCCCGTCTTATGTTAGTCTGGGGCCAACGTATGCTGATCTAGGGAGACCACGAGAGACTTTTGGAGCAGCTGTACAAGCTGCGTCATTAGCAGAGCATGTCATGAGCGTGGACAGACCCTGGCATGCGGTACAAGTCAGGTTAGTTGCGCAGACAATGGTGTGTGCATATGCGCCCGACAGTCATGAAGACGCATCTGACTGACTCGCTTGAGTTGCCAGTGAGGGCAGGTTTTGACGGTCTGGTATGGATGAAAATCTCCGCAAAGTGACGGTGGTCAAACCTCTCAATCGTAGCAGGTTTCCATGCGATTACGAACTTCACGAATTTTAGAACGACGAGTACGTATCATTATTTCGGTATCGCAGTGTCTGTTTCACCATGACGACGTCCGTTGATCAGTCGTACCCGGACACAACGTTCTGGACGATTTATAGGACATTCAAGACCTCGGAGTGCCACTGGTCAACTATCCAAGAGGGCCCCACGGGGATGGCATACCACATACCACTGACGGCGAGGCTCTGTTCAGAAAGACCAGTTGTTTGCATCCACCGAACACTGAGCGTCGTTAGACTGCGCTATTGGACCCTTGTCTGCCCGCCCCAGCTCTTGCGTTCGAACTGACGAGTGGCCGCGTGCAAACAGCTGTGTGCGTATATATACATCCACGGAAAGTTCCAAAGCATAGCCATTCAAAACGATCGTGTACGCTGGTTGGACACTAGATGGGCGAATACGAACTGCCAGTCAAACGGTGTTTTATGTTTCAATGCAGCGCTTCTGATGTCTTATGCAGAGTGACCGCAGCCAGCACCCGACGCACTAGTATCTAACAAGTGCATTCACAACGCTGGCACCACCAGGCCAGCAATGGCGACGTCCACGAGCAAGGGGCAAGACAGCGCAAGTTCGTTGCGAAGTCCTGTAAACTGCATTGTTTCATCGCTGACGATCGTCCAACACAGAGAGGAAGGCAAGCCCGAGACTTCTCAAAATCGGACTGAATGAACTTGCCGGGCGCGTTGAACGACCGTCGTGCTACGCAAAGGTAAGATGCGATCGTTTGCGGACATGTTTCACGATGAGGGCAAGCTTGGAGATAACTGCCAGCAGGGGGGCCACTCTCAGCGGCACTGACGCACCTACGACTGCAAATGACCGATTGTCCAAGAGTGGGTCTGTTTGATCCCTTTCCGCAAAGACGTGCGCCAAGTACTGGTATGCATGAGGGAACGTAGAGATCTCAAACAACTGAGTTGTCCCTTCCGATTAGGACCACCGAGTGGTGTGAAGTGGGGAGAACGCATGATCCTCTGGTTGGATATGGGGATGGCGTGATGCTAGAGAGCTCGGGGCAACTGGCTGGGAATTCAACGTACACTTGTTATATACGTGCCTCCCACTGGTAATACAAATGAAGACCATGTGAGAGAACTGTCTATTTCAGGTGCTGGTGGATGACTGCTTCATGATCTCGCTTATATTAGGTCTGGCAGTGAGTGACACGGAGAGTCCAAAACCCGGCGTGTGGTCGCAGATAAAAATTGATTGCTCGCAGCAGCGGCCACGAGGACACCGATAGTTCCTCAGATTCCATCAACTGTTTTGGAGTCACTGGTAGATGAGAGTCTTCAGTCTACGGCGTTCCAGATAGGGGACCGATTCTTCTTTTTTTTTCTTCCCTGCGTGTAGTGATCGCAAGGAAAGCGATTCTGATTCATTATTCCAAGCGCCGTCCATCGTCGACGGGTGAGTTGAAAAAGACTTCCCTTCCACCCATTGGAGAGGTCTAAGTATCATTTTCATTTGCGCAGTACCGTTCAGCTATCTCAGACTCTTTTGGTCAGGACCCCTGGCTGGAACGTCCCACAAGCTGCATATGAAAAAGTGCGAGATCATTTGCTCGAACACGATTCCGGGCGTCGGCGAGGTTCGTGCGTCTGACAAATGGTCTAGTCCGTGTCCGGTAATAGCTTTCCGGTGGGTGACTTCGGAGAGCAGATATTTGTGATGGATGTACGTGTACTGACGACGGATCACCACGAATCCATACATTCGGAGCGTACAGAACCATATTGAATACATGAAACGTAGAAACTTAATTCAAAATTCAACACAGCCCCTGCTCAGTTACGGTTCATCAACCTCCTCCAGGTACTCTCGAAGCGATCCTAGACGTAGAGATAAATCGGCATTCACCAAAGATGTATAGTGAAGTTCTCACCAGATCAGCCACCCTCTTCACGCTCTCTCTCCCCCAAAGCGCCGATTTGTACCTCCTCAATCTTGCAAACTTCTCGCCTGCCAATATCTCTCCAAGTTTTGTCCCAGTTCCGGGTTCAAAATTTCCAACATCCGTCCTAGCGAGAACCTCGAGGAATTCCAGAATAGGCACAATTGCACAGTCTGCCATCGTAAATTCCTTGCCGATGGCAAATTCCCCACCGTCGGCTGCATCTGGATCGGGAAGCAATCTTTGAATCTTTTCAAGTCCTTCAACGATCTTTTCGACAACTTCAGATTTCCCTTGGGCCAACTCCACAGTAGCCGTGTCCAAGGATCGCGTTGCTACGTCTGCGAAGAATCGTGCACGAGCACGGCCAATTGGGTTGGATACGGGAGGGAGGAGGGAGGATCCCGGGAAAAGGTCAGCGAGGAACTCGATGATGACGAGGGATTCCGTGATCTTGAACGACTCTGGCGACGGCTCCTCGGGATGGACAATAGGTCCTCCGTAGGTGACCACCGGAATCTACACAGAGTCGACAATAGGGTGGGTTTGTAGTGTGCTCAACTTTACCTTTCCTGTTATCGGGTTGACCTTGGAAAACCACGCCGGTTTGTTGAAGACGTCGAATGTGTGTGATGTGTAAGTTGCGCCGGATTCGAGCAGCGCAATTGCGACCTGAGAGGTCACGAACGATTAGACCCCTGATGACGGTTTGCTGCGACGATAAACATTCAACTCACTCTGTGACAGAAGGGCGACACCTTGTATCATAAACATTAGATCATTGCAATCTGGGAGGACAGTCTGACACTTGCCTGCAGGGCATCGTGATAGAAGGTGATTTGCTCAGGCATGATGGTTGACTAAAGACCGAACAGTTTTCAACTTTCGAGCGAGACACTGAGGGGTCCAGTGGTTTGGCAGAGAGCCTTTTAAATGCGTGATCCAACTTTAGGGTAGTACATCTATTGGGGTGTGTGGACAAATATCGACACGTTGTCGGGTTGTATGTCAGCCATGGTAAAGTTGATGAGACGAGATCGCGTTTCGTTGTGGGATTTGGTTGTCGGAGTATTGTTAGTACGTCCCGATCCAGTAAGTCATTACCTGGAGTTTATTCTCCGACTCAATCTCAGCCCGCTTGTGTTGATTCCGGCCGCCGATCCACAGTGCCGTGCGAGTACTGCTCACACGCTGCCACACGCCCCACATTTCGTGTGTTTGGACTACTACGCCTTCCCATGGTTCCTATTTATTATCGCATACATACAGTGACTGAATAAAGCATTGAAGTGCCTAACCCCCATGTGATGCATGCTGCACTCCACAAACACAAGGAGCGGCTCAGTGGCTGTGGATATATGACCATTGGAAAATAACAATCTCACTGTAATAGTTTTAATCACCTTTAGTATTTGTAGGGATTTGAATATAATCAGTATTTTGAAGGCCTTTTCTTAACTTTCAACACTGCCTGAATTCTTCTAGGCATGTTTGCAATCAGTATCTGATACTTCTTGGCAGGTATACAGAAAGCAACAAAACTGTTACAATATTCAACCTCAATCGAGTGTGTAAAGTATACCACAATCACATGTGAAAATTTTACTTAGCTTTGGTGAGATCAAATATAGTAGTTACTTTTGGCTACAAATCATTCCCTAGGTCATGTGACTGAATTCACAGGCTTAAAATACATACAGTAACTGTTATATCCTATCATCCATCATATCAACTCCATTCCCTCTGAAACAACTTTGGGTAATTCCCCTCAAGAGCTATATCCTTTTTGCTATATCTACTAACTTTTACCACTACTAAATGCAGTTGTACCTTCTTAACTACCACGACAATTCCATTCTTTTTAGTACTACTTCAGCTAAAATTCCTAGTTGCTCTTAGAGATATATGCTTTATCTAGCATTTCCCTTTGATTATCTTGACTTGTTACTGTCTTATCTTACCATTTTGGTTTTTTATTTCCTTTAGACCTGCTTTGAGCTTACTTCCTTGAAAAGCTATAGTTCTTTTTTTGTATTATTTAAATGTGAGATGCTCTTTCTGTTATACTAGGCCTGAGTAGGGACTAACATAGACCTTAAGACTTAAACTAAAGAGAACAAGGCTCAACAAAGATCAGCCTTGGATCTAGGTAATTGTGCTAACATGAAATAACATTAGAAGTGTTGTGGGAAACTTCCCACCCTCTCAAATCTTCACTAACACCTTGGGGAATGCCAATGGTCTCTGGACTTTCCTATCTCTATGAGGCTTTTGACTAGTGGCCCCTAACTAGGCAAAGGGAAAGGATGAGCCTGAATGAGGTCCTGTGTATAAACCTGACCAAGTAGCAGATGAGAGCTGAGGGGGAACCCCACTAG
>JBBPJW010000879.1:0-19115 GCA_038088935.1 Pulveroboletus aff. viridisquamosus
GCAAGGGAAACAATACTGAAGAGAAGAGACAAGGTATGGGGAGCGGGGATTGACTCGGAGGAGCAGCGAGGAAAGATCAGTTCCGGAACGTCATGAAACTGGCGTACCCACTCTGCGCGATAGACATTCCCTACAATTTCATCGAGCAACTCGTGACGCGGGAGTGGATTCCATCTGACGAGTGTGAGCTCCTGGCACCAAGGGGAAGTTAAGCATTACGAACAAGGTTTTAGCCCAATCCAAATAAATCTCACACAACCGGATGGCTTCGGATAACGGTGGGCGATGGCACATCACAAGTTCCCGCAGCTCGTTGTCAACTATGTCATGTCCCGGTGCCGAGGCATTAATGACACGCGCCGGGAGACGTGAATTTTGCACCAGGGTCACCCATGTGGGTATTTTCTCAAAGTGACGCTGAATAACGGACGCGTTCATATAAGACACGAAAGAGGAAAAGAAGACGCGGAATTACCCCGATAAGATACTGTCAAGATACACGGAATGTCGTCAGAATTTCGAGGTCTCACGGTAGAATATAATGCATACCTCTGCTCTGGCTGTACCGCTCATAAAGCTAGTTTCACCGTGAGAGCCGATCCTGAGTGTCCCTGACAAGCGCGTCATCATACCACACCGAAAGACTTTGGTAAGAAATACCAAAAGCGTCGATGAAAGAGTCGGGTTCAGGCTCGCTCAAAGGAGCACCCATGTGAGTTGAGCCTAATACTTTCTCCATGCCACTCTGAGCAGCGAGTGAGATGGCACCAGAGGATAAAGGAAGCGAATCATCAGATGCCCGAGGACGTGCACGACGAAGGGCCTCTTCGAGTTCGCGGATGCGTGCCGACATTAGTTCGATCTTGTTGTGCAGCTCCGTCGTGCCTGTGAGAACCAAGCTGAGGGGGCGCGTTACGTAGTTTCCAGAAAGAAAGAGTAGAGCACCTACCGATTACCTCTCCCCATAGTCAAAGACCCTTTGCGAGAGGTTTCAATGTGAGCTAGAAACACAATACTCCAAATTCCGACATTACCAGTGGGACATATGGATCCACATCCACGTTTAAAACAGTTCTCGCAAGGGACCTAGAATAAGCCAACTTTACATCAATTTATATACAGATCAGAAGGGAAAAAAGATGGAACCTTGCGGTCGCAGCGAAGCTTGAGGCTGTTCCAGAATAGCGATGTCGGCGCCGAGTCACCTGGTTTAAGTGAGGAAGCAGACGCACCGTCTACATTCGGCACAAGATGTGGGTACCCTGCCTGGTTTCTTGCGTTCTCTTGGCGCTGGGACGGTTTCTTCTGGGCTGCTGGTCATATGGATGAGTTCGTCAGTGACAGCGTAGCCCCGACCAGATTGGTACTTATGTGTGTGCGTCGTGTCGGCAAAGCCCGCACCACCATCATCGCAGGCACAGCATCCGCGAAGAAGAGGCGACAGCGCTTGATCGCGTATCTCGACCGCAGGTTAATCGAGAGTTCAAGGGTCGCCTATCATAGTGCAGCGAGTGGTGGCTCTGATCACCATGATCGTGTTTCAAGGGTCATCACGTTCCATCCACCAGGTGGGTCCGAGTGACTTCGCCCCCGGACGAGACTCTCACTGACCACTGGCGGCATAGGGACGAGATGATGAGTTGGGGTGACCGCTGTCAAACCCGTCAATGAGCCTGCCCCGCCGTTGAGGTGATTCCGCTAAACAATTAGACTTGGACAATCCAAGGTCACCAGTTCCGAAACGACTCGGTCACACCACCACATCCTGATCGCACATCATGCGTGAGTACCCCCCTGAGTTTGAGCGATAAGCGAAGAAAAAGGCCCAGCAAGTTTGGCTGGTCTATACATGAAACATGAAACATGGTGAAGACGGAGTAGAAGCCGGCTACAAATGGCTCCTGTGCTGATGTCCACGTTGCGAGACAATCAACCTTGTCTATCCTTTCAGGGGTGCCAACCGGTAGGTGGATGTGTCGCCGAGATGTTTCGGGGAACGCGGACGTGAGCTAACATGCACGACTGCTTGACGTCCAACGTCACACCGGGCGGGTCTCGCACACTTCGGTAAGCCCCCCTCATTGGCGCACATAACCTAGAGTGACATCGAGTCATCGAGGACCAAACGCAGATACCATTACCAGCTCGGCTCGCTCGAAAATCACCGGATCTTTATCGCTGCCGACCTTCATTTGCCAGTGTAACGAGCCTCCCGGTCTACCGTGCACCCTGCATGCACTTGGTAGTGCATGACGTGCCAAGGGAGCTCAGAATGCAAGTGATCGTCTTGGGAAATTAAATTATTGACGTACTATGCTATCGTAGGGAGCAGAAGGAGTTGCCTGGTGCTGCACAGCCTCTGCCAGTGTGACCATACAATACGGCTCATTTGTACTGACATTTACGTTTGAGACCGTCATTCATCCGCACGGCATCCGCAAGATGATATCTGGTGAGCCGATCCGAAACGAGGGTCTGAACGAGCTGGTCGAGCCATGGAAGCAGATGAGATGGGCGTATCATGACTCTTTCATGCGTCTGCATGTGCGTGATGGGTGCGACATGACGAATAGCAATAATACAGCTGCGGGGCGAGCCAGAAGAATGAAAGAGAGGTTGAGAGGGTCAACCTCCTGTGACACAGGACTGCAGGCTGGAGGTCATGCCGCCCGTTGGCAGTGTCGGTCGTCAGGATGCTCCCCGTACACATGAGGGTACCCTCATGACCAAGCACGGTGTTGCCTGGGTTGGATTGAATCTGACCTTGTCATTCACGATGAACTGATGGTCGACGATAGGCTATCCTTGCCAGTTTATGACGCTCCAGTTTACCTCGAATCACGCTGTCATCTGTCCTATGCTGGCGCTCATGGTCGGGTCAATGGACATCCAGTATCGGGCGTGTGGGCTGTGAAAGTCTGTGCTGCGATTCTCGCATACCGCGCTCTCAGTCCACTTTTATTCCTCTGCGCCGGGGTACTTAAAGACCCAAGGGAGTTGATGGCGGAGGTGGACGACGGCACACTCCTCCAGAATGGCTCCCCTCGCTATACCCTTCGCAAATTCAAAGTTTTCCCTTAATTCAGCCGCCGTGGCTGGTTTCTTCGGGGGCAAAGAAGCCATTTCGGCCATGGCTACCGTCCACCTCTACAAGGGCAGACGATGGCTCGGGTGGTTCAACTCCCCAGGAAGCTACACCGTCGCGAAACGCTTCGGCAGGATGGCAAAGGCACGTTTCTGGCATGGATTCTTTCCAGGTCCAAACGACTCGCCAACTGTCTCGTTTGGGCTTGATGGCATGAAGGGACCCCAGTACATCGCTGCTTTGTCTGGGACGGAGATGCGCACGGGGCATCTGGGTTATCTAACAGTGGAACGGAGCAAGGGGATAGTAGCAGAAAAAATAAAGGGGAGAAAGACGAAACCTTACGACGTCGCCTATCTGGCCATGCAGCACGTCGATTACGATGGTCCCGTCAAACGCCTACCCCTCAAGGACGCCCTCCTTGGTCTCATCCCAATCGCTGTCAGCGTCGTGGCATGCATCATGTGTGCACTGGTCTATGACTGGTACAGCTTTTCTATGATTTTACTCGGTATCGTTTCCAGTGGCTGGGCAAGCCTTGTCATCGGCAGTGGGAAACTCGTCATCAAGTCCGTCAAGAACCCAGCTGACGGTGCACCTCCCGGCCATGGTATACTGAAGGGAGATGACGAGGTGATAGTAATCAGAGGAGAAGAACGGGATGTGAACACCATCACAAAAGGACGTTTCGATCTCGAGACGTCTTCAACGCTGATCGACGAAGAACAGGGCACCGTATCCAAGCACCACGACATCGGTCTATGTTCTCTCCTTCTCATCCTCCAGTTCCTCCTCCAACTTCTCTTCATTCCGCAAGCACCTCTCTTTGGCCAAACCATGTTCGTCATCTCACTCGGCGTCTCTTGGATGTATAACTCCTATCTATCTTCGTTGGAGAAGGAGAAGATACAGACAAATTTACTCTTTGAGACGCTCGGGGAACCGAAGATGCTCCGGTTCCGCGCCGGTACGAGGACGACAATGGCAGTGTTTGTCTGTTTACTGCTCTTCCACGAGGTCGAGGTCTCGTCCCCGCAAGAGGATCGAGCTCGTCGCGTCAGGATCCTCCGCTCCTGTCTCGCAAACGATACAGCCGTATGGAAACGGTGGACGGATAAGGTTGTCGACCAGCTTCTGAATATCGACGACGAATCCGAGTTATTGCCGTACTTGCGGGAAGATGACGGGGACAGTGCGCTCCCCGAGTCAGACAGAAGATTACTGAGACAGCTGCTTGACGATGCAGCTGCGGCGTTTAAAGGATACTTCACTGTTTGCGACAAATTGCCGACTGATTCTACTCGCTCAAAGCTCAAGGGAGAGTAGAATTATCCCACATTCGCCACGCAACGACGTTCATGACGGGACTCTGTTGGATTTATGTACTATAAACTACGACATTGTGTACATTGCCAGCATCATATGAATTAGATCGGGCTCATGAGGCTACAGATAGCGTTTTTCGGACGATGACCGGCGTCCCAAGAGGAATCGTTGCCAAGGAATATCTGCTCCATCAGAAGCTCACGCTGTGCACCGTGTTCTTGTTCGTGGGCAAGAACCAGTTGTTGACGACGGCGTGCATAGGGTCTATGGGACACGTGAGCGCAGCAATGGGCGACGGAGCGTGATGAAAGTTACTATCGTCCTCGACGGCACCCATGCCTATCGGATCTTCATCTTCAAAATCTTCTTCCTCCCACCCGTCCTCAAACCCGTCCTCCACGTCATCGCCGATATCTGGAAAAGCCTCCCCGTTGTTGGCACCGGTGTCGGATACAGGAACATGGTGAGCCACATCTGATGCAACATGCGAATATGACGGCTTGTATGTAAAGTAGACAGCATCGTGTGTGACCTGCAGACAGGAAACGGAAGAGAGCAAGTGGTCGTCGTCAAACCTGGACAGCCGACAGACGGACACGCCAGGTTCAGGTGGGCGTTCAGCGGTCAGGGGGTTGAAGTCAAAGTCGGGAGAAATAACATATATACCTCTCCGCTAGAGAACAAGGGAAGAAGAAAGCAAGATATCGGCTCAGGTTACAGGCGGCGTAAACGTTACACTGTACACATACCATTGCGACGGCTAGTTTTCCGTTGCGGTCACCCACTGCTAGATAGTATGAGACTTCTGCGTCGTTTGAAAACGGTTGAAAATTCAGGATGATGGCAATGTCCCGGTGGTGGACAGCATCTGATTCGGCAAATAGGCGTTGAAAGCCAGGGAGAATGACTAGCCTGCCGTTTGATGTCAGCACAGCAAGATCATTCCCCGACGGCGACACATGACCTGAAACAAACATCGTTGGCAACATCCGGCCTCGTAGCTCAAGAATGAGGGCGCACATGCCATGAATTGGCCGTGAAAGGAACTAGGGCAGTGACAATTATGAAGGAGCATCTGGGGCTGTACGACAGATGCCACCAAACCGCGCGTCGGTCGTACGTCCCATGTTGTACTGGTCAGCTCCATCATAGACAGCTGATACAGCAATGCTCCGCCTTCCCTCGCAAAAATACGCAATCCACCTCCACCGCAGATGAACACATACAAGTCATTGACTTCGACATAATTGATGGCATTTAATGTCTGGCCATGATGCTGTCGTTGAAGATCCCGAACCACTGAAACGATTCGCGACCGAGGAACATCCCAAAGGTATGCATTGTCCCTCGCCGCGGCTAGAAGCGTTGGGTACGAAAAACGGAATGCACGAGTGGTCTCGGGCATACGAAGAAGTGCCCAGGCTTTAAAATGACCCCGTCGGCTCCCTGCCGAACGAAAATTTGCCGCAGCTTGTGCAGATGCTTCAATCATTTTCTTGTCTGGAGGCGACGTTCCCGGGTACTGATCGCCGTCTGCGTCGACGGTACGTCGCCAGACTTCTTTGCAATTATCGTATCGGTTAAAAACGATGTAACCCCTGTCGTATTCACAATGTGCGTAGCTGACAGCGTGGGTCTGGATGTGAAACGTATCAGCCATCGTTGTCCACAAACGACTCTAGACGCTGGGGCTGACCGGAGGAAGTGCCCACAAAATACCACTATTTTTGATGTCACAGACTGCTAGGCCACCTATCTGGCAAGTCGTGATGACGAATCCGAGTTCACTATCGACTTTGATGCGATGCACGAAGGATCCCGTCGCGGTCAATTCCCGAGCGATAGACGGGGCTTTACCACGCCAGCCCCTTTCGATTTCCAATTGTCTCCGACCTGGGGACGAGTCGATCAGCGACGATCACCACCTGACACGGAAAGTGAGCCGACAGTAGGCCCTCCAGTTAGTTTGAATTGAGTCTGCACGGAGCTGGTCCCCGTCGATAAAACGGTGGAGTATTGCGGCATTTCTGTACACAGTGGCCTCGTTGGCGGCAATCAGGGTGTTCCAGTCGCGCGACACCAGAGTAATGGAATATAGTGAGTGCAGCGGGAGGTACGATATCGCATGCAAAGAGACCTCTGCCGGCAGCTGGTGCAGCATCGCAAGCGAGAGTGAAGAGCGCTCACACTGCTCTGCACTGGATACAACGTGATCATAGTCTGTCACGTGCTGCGTGTTTTGGCGCACGTTCGCTAATAAAAGTCGACTTTTGCTTCGGATTTGTATGAGGCTCAGCTGACCGCGGCTTCGTCAATCCATCATAGACACGACCATGTCCTACCTGTCTCCAATAGCGCTTAAAAATCTCAAAATATATGCCTACAAGTCTGTAGACAAGTACGTCCCATCCACGTCCACGCCAACCACAGCTCTGATTGTTCGCAACAGGTCACTCGTGTCCCGGTACTTCCTCAGTCCCTACTGGAATTGGTTCGTCACACTTTGGCCGCTGACGGTCGCGCCGAATACAGTATGCTCTCAAATCAAGCTTCTAGTATCGGTGGCATTGATATACTACGCAGATAACTCTTCTTGGGCTTCTGATAGTCGCACTTAATTTCCTTTCGCTACTAGTCTATGATCCGTTGTATTATACCGATAAGGATGGTCCAGTTGGTCCCCCGCGATGGATATATTTCACGTGCGCCCTTCCACCCGTCATTGCCTCGCAGATTGTTCATCTGATAACGTAGGTGGGCCCTTGGTCTCTTCCTATACCAAAGTTTTGATGCTGTGGATGGGTGAAGGGTGTTCTCTCACTGATGAACGTGATTTCTGACGTCCATGCATTGAAAGCAAGCAAGCCCGCCGTACTGGCATGGCTGGTCCGCTTGGCGAGTTGTTTGATCATGGTATGAGCCAGCGTTCATTTAGTATGCCATAGCTTAATCCAATTACACTAGGTTGCGATGCCCTCAATACCACGGTAATGCAATACTTGTTTGGTTTGCGATACAGTTTTAACGTCCTTTATAGCTGGAGGTCATTTTGGCCGCCAGAGCTCTTAATCTAGGTCGGTCGTGGTGGACTGTCGCATCGCAGATAGCCAGTCTCGCTAGCTTCTATCTCACCACCTGGGAAGAGCATCACACGGGGATTTTGTATCTTGGACCATTTTCCGGACCCGTTGAAGGTATTCTTATAATTGTATTTATCTACATCATCTCCGGAATATTTGGTGAGTTCTTCATATATCAGACACTTCTCTGGACTCACGGCAGTATAGGACCTTCATTTTGGGACCAACGCCTCCTCGTCTTTACCCACTTGGAACATATACCACAAATCGTTGAACGTTGCCCTGATATTCGCCTCAACGAAGCTTTCATGGTATTTGCTGCTTTCGGTCTGGCTTTTAATATTATGTCCAGGTACCACCATGCCAATGAATATATAGAAAACCACTAATTCAACTTTAAGCTATTGGAATGTTTACAAGGCAATGCGATCCACGGGCAAGTCTATTCTCAAGCCGCTGCTCTTCCTCCTTCCCTTTGTAGTGTCAGCAGTGCTCCAGGTTCTTTGGCTCCTTTGTCCTTCGTTCTACCATTCGAACATCATACATTCGCCACTTTTCCTTCCATTCATGTGTGCTTGGGGCCTGCAGTTCGCGCACCACGTCGGACGAATGATATTGAGCCATGTGACAAAGATGCCTTTACCGTGGTGGAATCTCATGTGGATATGGAGTGCCATCGGTGTCATAGATGCCCATCTACCTGACCTACTTCATCGGTACGATGTCACTTGGCTTGTGTCAGGTGTAACTCACACTCTACTAGATCACCTATTATCCAGTCAACACCGAAACGCACCGCAGTATTTGTGTACTCGACGCTCGCAATCTCGATCCTCACGTACGCCTGTTTCTGTACCATCGTGATCAAGGAAATTACGGAGTACCTGGGCATTGCGTGCTTCACTGTGCGTAAGAAGGATGCGGAGGGCAAGTGGCGAAGTACCCATGAAATTCTGCATGACGGTTCTTTCAAACACTCGTAAAATATTGCATGAAGGTGATGTCGTGGTATGGCACGTCTCACAACGATACCTTAGAATATCACAATATACCACGTTTTAATGACAGATCTCGAGGTCACTCCTTAGGCGGGGGATTTGCATGGGTCAGAATAGCAGATTCCCTGGACTCGTCTTACTGTCCTATCTGCAGTATTTCGCGCACCAGACTGACTCAGGCCACGGCATTGGTAGCAAGGAACGATGTTTGGTCGCGGGTTTTATGGCGTAAACGGAACGAGTTTCGCAAAAACGCTACCCCCAGACCCCGTGCGGTCAACCGAGGATATAGGATGGTCCAGAGACAAGAACTCTAGTATGTAGAAAAGGACCGCGGCTGTGTCACAAGTCGCGAAATCGCTACACTAACGTCTGGATCAGTCTACCACTGGACCAATCGAGATATGTCGGGGTCTGTTTGATCCAATCAACAAGCTCCTCCCTCTTGACCTTCGTTCCCTGATCTATCGCCTGCACCTTGACCTTCTTCCCATCGACAAACTCCCATTTCTGCTCCTTCACAACCACCATGCCCTGCTTCAGCTCGTCACCTCCCAACAGAATATCAAATGGCACTTCGTCCCTTTCCGCCGCCGCAAACTGTGCCGGCAGTTTCGGCTTCCGCTTGGCCAGGAAATCCGTCTAGAAAAATATGAGTGCATTGACATCAGTCATATCTGCATATGAAACGGTAAATCAGACTTCTCCTCACCTTGATCCCAGCCTCCCTCAGTTCCTGAACTAGCCTTATCCGCTCCTCTAGCAGCCCGTCGCCCACAGCAATCACGTACGCCATCGTATCTTTACTCCGCATGCCGTTCTCTACCCACTTGGGCCACACGAGCGCGAATATCCGATCCAGGCCGATGCTGACTCCAATACACGGACACTGGACACCCTTCTTTCCATCCCCTGCTGCTGCGGTGGCGAAAGAGCCGACAAGGTTGTCGTACCGTCCACCAGCAGCGATGGAGCCAACACCCACTTGGGATTCGTCCACTTGATCATCTTCCTCCTCCGCATCTTCAACTTTTGTTTTTTTTGGTTTCTTTTTTGGGGCTGCGGGTGCGGGAGCGGATATTGTCTCGTACAGCATCGATGTGGGGCCGTTGGGGTTGAAACCGGGAGGTGCTGAGGCTGCCACGATAGCCTCGTATATGATCCCAGTATAGTAGTCAAGACCGCGTGCCAAGGACAAGTCGAAAGAGATCTATCGATGTATGAGAACGACGTGCGACCGGGGGGCACTGGTTTAGACACACTTTATCGAGGACTTTGTATGCGTTGAGGAGCGTGAACAACAGTTCCATCTCAAGGACGCCATCTTTTGCACTGGGATTGGACATTAAGGTCTCATCGGCTTTGAGGCGGTCTAGTAAGGATGGTCCCCCTATTTTGTTGCTCGTCGTCGCTCCAAGAATTGGTAGAGTTTTGGGGAAGGGCTAACCTTTGAGTTTAACGTATTCTCCGATCTTGTCCGCGACTCCTGGGTTCAGTCCTTTTTCGTCCGTCATCTCCTTCTTCACGTCCGCCCATGGCAGCTAGTAGCCCGGGAGTCGATTAAACGAATGAGAGGACATCGTCATGCAGAGACGTACCTTGTCCAGTTTATCTACAGCAGATGAGATAGTACGTATTCTCTCCGGTGGCACGCCACACGTCTCGAAAACCCCATCTAATATCTTACGATTGTTAATCTGTATCATAGGGCATTCAATAGACAGACGACAGGAGACTACCACACCCAGCACCTCACCTTGACCATAAACTCACCCACATCTAGGCGTGTCAGAATCGTGCAAAGCAAACTGACGATTTCCGCATCCGGAATCATTGGATCCCATACACCGACGATATCCAAATCCTAGTACGACAGGTCAGTGCCCGATCAGAACGCTGAAAAGAGAGGGAAGAAAGTAAACGCAACCGCTTGTATAAACTCTCTCATTCGTCCCTTGGACATGACAGGGTTATCCCTCCGATAGACCTTTCCGACCTGCCATACCTTGCCTTGTATGGTCGCGCCAGACATGGCCACGTATCGTGCGAGTGGGACGGTGTGATCGTACCTCAGTGCCAGCTGTTCCCCTCCTTGGTCCATGAGATCGAAGATGAGCTTTGAGTCTTCGCCATACTTGTCCGTTAACACGTCCTTGCGTTCAAATACTGGTGTGTCAAGACAACCCCCTCCGTATGACGTGAATACATCTTTGACGATCCGCTCGATATGCTCCCGGCAAAACATTTCTGCAGGTCCATAATCCCGTGTGCCCTAAAAAGACGGGGAACATCGATGGGAAAGGGGGGTACGAATTGCATGTTGCAAAGAGCCAGTCACCACCATTCATAACCACCAGATGGAAAGCGCAACGCTGAGACCCACCTTGGCGGTTTTAAGTAGTAGTCGGTCCTTTTTCTTCCCGTCTTTAATGCCGTTCGTTCCAGTGGATTCTGAGCTTGTTTCCCCTTTTCCGATCGCACCAAGCGTCATCTTGAGCTCGCCGAGTTTCTTTCTGGCGGCGTTGAGGGAGGCTGGATCCGTGTTGTGTAATCTGAGCTCATTGACGAGTGCTGTTTGTTGTGTGATCTCTGCGGCGAGCGATCCAGCGGTGGACATTGTGCGTATTCGGTGATGGACAGACACGAAACGGGTTGGCGATCGATAGACACAAGTCCGAGGCAGCGTACGAGCGGAGAACATCAGTCAATCCCACCGAATCGGATAAAATAGTCCGAGTTCGACCTGACTCGATATTGAGGACCCTGATCACCCCGTAAAGTCTTACAGTCAACTAGTACGGTACATCTTCCAGTTGTCGGAATACCACTCAAACGCTGCGCGACCATCCTCCAGCAACGTGAACAACAGTGCTCGTTCTGTCTTGGAGAGTGATGCATCATCACCTTCCTCGTCTACGGTCAACCAGGACAACGAGGTTTCGTCAGGACTCATGAGCTGCCTGACGACCTTGTCCATCCATTTCTTCCACACCCCGTGAGTGGGGTTAACATGCGGGAGACATGCGTGCAGGATACCGAGACGACGGTCTTGTCCCTCTTGCACAGTGGAATCCCCAACATCGTGAAAAAGCAGGAGACACACCAGAACCGCCATTGTCGTCCTTGTGCCAACGCAAAATCGATGCATCTGCGGATTCCCGAGGGTCCGGAAAAGAAGTTTAGCTTGAATCTTCTCCGTATCGAACGAGGAGAGGTGGTAGTTATACGTCCATGATACGATGAGCGAGACGATGAACATGATCTGGCCAAACAAGGTCCCCTGGGGAATGAGAAGCAACTGGAGGATAAACTGGACGGTGAACAGGAAGAGACACACGATGCCCATAGCAGAGTACCCATGACGTAGACCGCGATGAAGTCTATCTTCCGTCTCCAAGTCCGTGTCCAGTTCAAAACAGGCTCTCGTGATGGCGTCAACACCCTCCTCCTCGCCCTTGATTACGACCACGCTGCCCTCCCCGAGTAGTAATCCGGGTGGGGGATCCAACACTGAACTCCGAGTGGGTTTCTTGATCATGAGTCTCCCCCTGCCGACGACGAGAGTGGCCGAGCCACTGGCGACCATGCCAAGCAAGATCATGGAAAAGCTGTACCAGTCAAAGACCAGCGCGCACATGATGCAGGCAGCGACACTGACTGTCATTGGAATGAGCGCAGTTAGGGAATGCGTAAGGGGTAATCGTTTGACCATGGCGTCATAGTTGACGGAGTTCATGACAAGATAAGTAACATCGATCGGATTCATCAACCTCCCTGGAACCATCACTTCCTTCATCTCCTTGCTCCATTTCACAGTGAGATATGCCAGATGCCCCGTGTGCATCGTAGTCCCAGACAAGGCTGAGATATAATTGGGTCCTGTCTTGCCACCGAGTCCAAGCCCGAACAGGACAGGCGACGGACCTCTTGGAGAAAAAAATCCACTCCAAGTGTGTGAAGTCGCCATCTGTGCAAAATTGGCAGCGAACGAGAAGGATCCCGGACAGTTGTACCATCCAAGCCACCGTCTGCCTTCGCAAAGGTGGACGGTAGCTAGAGCAGAAATGGCTTCCTGTCCCCCAAAAAAGCTGGCTATGCCAGATAAGTCGAGAGTAAATCTTGAATTCGCAAGTGGTGTGCCAAGAGGAGACATCGTTAATGTCGCAAGGTATTGTGGTCATCGTCCGAGCTTGGCCATGACTTATATGTACTCGAACACACTCGGCGCGTGAAAAGTCCAGAGAGCCCGATTTAGGTAAGCTTAGTGCTAGAAGCTAAGCACATCCGCTAGGCTGGACTCACCATGAGTGCTTCACCACCACCGTCTTTGTGCAAAAGGAAAGAGTACAGTGGGACTCGGAATCCTCAGGCTGCAGGTTGGCCCGACTCCAAGATCGTCAACGGTAGCATAACCAAACAGCCACGTTGTACTGTAAAATGGACTCGATAAACATCCCCAGTTGGGTTACCTGGAGTGCAGGGAAAATGCCAAGCACCGGTGGCTCTGCTCTTCCAGCACTGTGCACTTTCCCAAAATGATGTTCTGAGGAGAGCTTCTCACTTGATATCCCTCGGGCCTATGGGCGGCCACAAACCCAATTATATCATGGCCTAGTGAGATCTGGGGACCAGACACAGATGGCAAACATACCGTCGAGAACTAAAAGGATCTCTTTAGACGAGAAGCATTGAACCGCAAACGCGCACGAGATAGTGTGGCTCTGGCCGGCTTTCTGAAACCAGACGATGCACCACAGAAGGTGGGCGTCTACTCCAAACCATGGTCCATCTTGCGGTCATTTGGTCATTTGGCTCGGTCTTGGAGGTGTTGGATTCGACTGTCTGCTGCCAAGGACAGGCTTGTACAAGGTTTGTCACTGTGTGTCCATGTTTGGTCTCAAGAGCGAGAGTTCCCATTTGCCCCAGGTTTTCGTCTCTTTGTGCTTACCGACGACCTCGACGACGACAGCGACAAGATATTCAACAATGGATGACGGTACGTCTTCAGCATCAGCCCCGACGACGACGACGATTTCTGCGTTCGATGTTTTCTGCGGCAACAACCCGCCTCAGTAGTACCAGCACACGTACTTGTGGTCTACCCCCGCGCTTCAGCACTTCCGTTTGAAATGACGCTGGGGATTCAGTATCTCGCTTTCTTTCTCTCTTTTGCTGGTGGTCAGCTCAAGGCTGGCGGCTCTGATCTCACACTAGCCTGCGCCACCGTTTTTTTTCCCATTCCACTACTGTTCAGCATATACATCCCACACACCTCTCTCTCCCCCTCTCCTCTCCACACCAACATCGATGAATCAACGTTGATATTTTGTCTTCCCATTCACCAACCCCTGTGGTACCCGATTTTGTCTTTTCTGTCTGTAGCCTGGAACTCCCAAGATATTGCACCTTCGGGGATCAGCATTCCCGCTGATGCAAATATGAACGGTGTTCCGCCCCACGGCGATGAACCCAACTGGAACCCCGGCGGTCGGTCCCCCGTACGTGATCGTGGTGGCGAGCTTCCCCGTCGCTCTAGTCGGAGCATGAGTCCTGGACGCGATGATCGTGGGCATGTCTCTCCCTAGTCCTCGTTGTTCATTTGACATAATATGCGTATCTATCAGTGGTCGCGATGGAACCAACAATCCAGGAAACAACCTTCATGTCTCGGGTCTGAGCCATAAAGTCGATACACGCGACCTCGAGCAGACGTTTGCCAAGATTGGTCGTGTGCGTCTATTTCTTGCCTGCGCCGTTTTCTGAGTCCGTGTCCCCAGTGGTGGGGATGGAACTATTGACGACGAGCCGTTGCTACAGGTGAAGAAAGCATCTGTCATGTATGACCCTCATACTCGTGAATCACGTGGTTTTGGTTTCGTCACAATGGAGACCAATGAAGAAGCCGAGGCTGCCGTCACCGCGTTGAACGCAACGGAAATCATGGGTAAAATTATCACTGTCGAAAAGGTGATGTAGTGGCATTTTGCCGTCTCGCTGTTGGCGCCGACCATTATTACTTCAGGCTCGGCGTGGGCGTGCACGGACACCTACGCCAGGACGTTACTATGGACCACCGAAACGCAACGACTGTATGTTCGCACTTGTCTGCTATAGGATATGATCTGAGTTCGAGATGCAGACGAGCGACCATATGATCCCCGGCCATACGACAGCCGCTACTCACGCGACTATGAACACCGAGGCGGTCGCGGTGGACGCTACGAAGACCGCCCACGTGAGTATGATCGCGGCTACCGTGAGTATGATCGAGGGTACGGCGGTGGACGCGACTACGACCGCAGTGGCCGCTATGAGGACAGGAGGTACTAGGATGGCACATAATTGTGCACAGTTGAGTATCAAAAATGTCCAGAATCCGACCTTTTTTTTACTCCTTTTTTGACCGTCTGTCTCCTGTGCTGGCATTTCTATATGTATTCGATGAGCCGTCTATCGAGGTGAATACAATTGACTTTTGACTCGATCCCCGGAACATGCACGTGAACACGGCCTGATATGTGGCCCCACAACCACGCCTTTTCTCCCTTGAACCCTCATCTGTTCTCGCACTTGTACCGCCATCTATTGCCATGTTCGTCTTGACCCGGGTTGTACCTCGAACTCTTGAGCCTGTATCCAACGTGGGCTCGACGAACCAACCTCAAAGCGCACGCCATAGCGTCTTCCTCGTTTTCCAGACGTATCGACCCAGAGACTGCTAACCCGGTCCTTTGTTCTACCTCACGTACAGTTCTTCTGGACTCGATGCGTGCGAGGATCATTTATGACATTCTCCCGCTCTACTTGTATCAGGTGTTCGCCATGCCACGCGACATTAGCGACGACTAGCGAGCAGTCAAGGGCAACACGATGTAGGCTCTACGTTCAAGACACGGGGACCTGCGAGGAAGATGAGTGTCTTCTTTTGGAGGTCACCTGTGTTCGGGAATCGGCGGGGACAGACCAGGTGAACATCTTGGCCTGGTAAGGTCACCATCGACGGTCGTGGGCCGCTGGACTACTAGTCCGTAACAGTCCCATCAAGGATGTTGTGGCTGCTTGGTAGCAATTGAACAATCGAACGCAAGGATGGAGAATGGTATGCATGGAATATCTCGACGTCGATGGTTCTGCCTCAGTTTAGCGAGGAAACCGCATATCTTGCCGCGTGCCAAGTATATGGTAAAGAATATGGTGGCGGCGTGTCCAACAGAAGAGTGGACGCATGTCGGGCATGCTCAAACGGGTGTCCTCAGGCTGCTCAACAGTGGAGAGGAGGCTCTGTATGAAGCCACCTTTCTTTTTAGCTCTAGCTTTTTTTTTCTATTTCATTGTCCAATAGGTAAAGCCCATTGCTGGGTAGTACATTCATTTGTGATGGGTGATATAGTGGGGTGTAGGTAGTGTGCATGTAGTGCATATGCTATCTGGTTAAAGCTGGGGTTGGAGTTTTGTGGGGTAAGTGTGTTGTATACAATGTCACATTTTTTTGGGTTTATATGTCTTTATGTGGGACAGTGGTAATCTAGCATGTGACATTTTTTCCTCTTTAGTTTTGAACAGGCAGCATCTACTACAGTGACTTCAAAAAGTGTTCCAATGTTTAATCTAGATACAGGGCATAAAGTGCCCTGCAAATACTCATGGGAATTTCATTTTGCTTTGGTGACATCTACTCCTGGCTACAATTTGGCCCTTAGGTCATGTGATTTGATTCAATGGCTGTGAAAATATGGCCATTTGAAAACAGAGACTCCATTGGAATGCTTTTTGTACAGTGACTCCAAAAAGCATTCCAATATCTAATCTAAATCCAGGGCACAAAGCACCCTGCAAATATCCATGGGAATTTCATTTCACTTTGATGAGATCAAATATAGTACTTACTCTTGGCTATTATTCAGCCCTTAGGTCATGTGATTGGCCCAGTGGCTGTGGAGATATAATCATTTGAAAACAGAGACTTTTGTTGCAAACCATGCAATGACCACTTTCATTCTCACATGATTGTGGGAATCCCATCCCTTATCAGGCTAAACCCTAACTTAGGATCTGGCATATTCTTATGAGTATCTCTAAGGTTAGTGGTCATGAGGCACATCTAGGGATCTTTCCTGGATCTTCCCCTGATCTCCCCAATCTCGGATCTGACCATCTCCATGGATCTGATGGATCTGCCAAGGTGATCTCATCTGTGGATTGAGATCCCCGTCCTCATGTATCACATGCCTCTTCTCTTTCATTTCCCCACATCTTATGAGAGGCCCTTTGCCTCATTTCTTCTATTCAATCCATGTATTTACCTTATGGCCTACACAAGTATGCCTTATATGCTACTGGCTAGCTTACTGTACATCTTTAGGGTAGACACGGATGTACATGGTCTGTGCACATCTTAGAGTAGTATATAAAGGCTATGCACTTGGTGGTAAAGTCCTCAGACTTTATCACTTTGCAGTTTAGGCAACTTTAGGCTTAGTAAAGCTCTTCTCAGGAAACCAGGCCCTTCAAGGAAGGCTAGGAACTAGGAAGCTCAAGTTTGAGTCTCATATGAGTCCTCTTCATCTTCTCTCTTTCAGGATCATCCTCAGTTGCTTCTCATTTGAGCCTCCACTAGGATTCTCTTTGTGTTTCTCCTCTTTCACCCATAGTCTAGGTGTAGCCTCTGGTTTCCAGAGTCATAACAACTTCATTGGAATACTTTATGTACTTTTGACTATTAAAGTATAATTAGTACTTGTTACAATTTTTCTTTTACTGTATTTTCCATTTGGTTTATTTCTGCTTTCACAACCATTTCACAGTACTCTGAACCCTATTTGCAATTCCCATTGTAAATACCAGTACTGTTTTATCTTTATTAAACTTAGATGATTTGCAAATGCCATTGCAAATCTTATAAAGTGCATTTCATATTCAAATTTCATATTTCTAATGCACTTCATTAGCCTATTTGTTGTGTGTTATAATCATTTTTCACTTTTCTCATCATGTGACTGTGGGACACCTTTCACCTTTCACACCTTCATCTCTTCACCTTTTCACAATGTCACATCTTCACATCTCACACTTTCACACTTTCACATATCACAGCCTAGACCATGACATCATTATCTGGCAGCTTCCTCATGGAACTGCTAAGGTACTTCCTTCTTTATTGCCATTGGTCAGCTGACTGTAGCATACTTAGGGCCAGAGTCATTTACATGGTCCGTGCACAGATCTGTAGCATATATAAGGAGGCTGGCACAAGCTGGGTTTTCCCCAGTCTTGTGTACTTGAGCCTTAGGCTTTATACAAGTCCTTGATCCTTCTTCACTATTCTCTTGCCTAGTTCCACTGGGGTCTAGCTAAAACCCAGTCTCTTGAAGATTAGTATGTAATCACTAGAATCAGTCATGAGTTTTCAGCAATGGATCAGCATCAACCGTTTCATTGTGCTTTATCAGATGACCCCTTTTCTCACTAATCCTATGTAAATCCTATTTTTCCTTTAGGCCAACAATGGGCAATCTGTAGTATAAAGCAGCATACTTTATCTCTTGTTTTCTTATGCTACTTTATCCTTTCCATATCCAATATCTGTGTACTTAGAGTTCCCTGAATTTCACTTGCAGTAACCAGTCTGCTCATTGCCTGCTAAAGTATCCAGGCTATCTTCCTCCATGATCTAGCAAGTGCATGCTGTTGTCCCATCTCTGACCTCTGCAAATATCTATATGCTCTGCCAAAGAGCTATGCCCATTCCTACCTGGACCAGGCATAATACTGCTTCTTTCACAGGTCCTCACATGGATTCTATCAAGGTTCCTCTCAGTTCCACTGCTTGTGCAGTTCCTACCACTATGCTTCCTTATTTCATTCATTCCCTTCACCTTCTTATCATACTAACAATAATAATGTCACTGATCCCATTGGGTGGGCAAACATCACTGGATCCCCTGTGTTACAGCTTCAGCCTAACACAGCAGTCTCACATGACCATGGGAACTGTAGAGCATGTGATGCAACTGGTCATGTGCCAGAAGCATGTGATCATGTGAATGAGTTGCCTTATTAAGGAAACCCTAGGCTAAGACTAAGTTCTATATTTAGAGTATTCCCTGGCATAAGGTATTGGTCACATGATGTGGCAGATCTCAGATGAGATCTAGATCCTTCTGATGATATCTGATTTCTTGATCTAAATTAGAATCTGATCTGTGGCAGAGATCCAGATTGGATCTCTTTGGCCTCTAGGCAGCCATGCTACATTCATTGATTCATTCCTGTGCCCTTCCATTCTACCCATATTCTCATTGTTATGGCTCCAGCCTAACACAGTGGTCTCACGTGACCGTGGGAACTGTAGAGCACAAGATGCGCTGGTCACATGATCAGTTGCACATGATCGTGCGAACGAGTTGCCATATAAGGCAAACCCTAGGCTAAGATCTAAGTCCTATTCCTTATATCAGAGTATTCCTTAAGCATACCTTAGTCATGATGTGGCAGATCTTTAGATGAGATCTGGATCTATCTGATGACATCTGATCTATTGATCTAGATTAGGATCTGATCTGTGGCAGAGATCCAGATGGGATCTCCTTGGCCACCAGGCAGCCACACCTCTCAGGGCTAGTGCTT
>JBBPJW010000880.1:2804-19080 GCA_038088935.1 Pulveroboletus aff. viridisquamosus
TGATTATATATCTTAGGTAAGTAATATATTATGTCACTCTTATGTCACTAATTAGCCTGCAGCATATATAAACCCTACCATCACAAATAAATTCCCTCATTTTTATTATGAAATATCTTTCTACTGCCCAAAAATATAATATTATCTCTTTTGCCTCTTTTGATCTTTTTTGTAGGAAAATTGCATCTCAAATGGTCTAGGGAAGCCTACTGTGGCTAGAGTCCTTTAGAAAATTCAACTAGAGAAGGAAAATCATCATGGTAGTCATCCTTCAAAACTTTCTCCTACCAACAAAAATGCTATTGTTTAACAAATTTTTACTG
This sequence comes from Pulveroboletus aff. viridisquamosus, assembly GCA_038088935.1. Lineage (NCBI taxonomy): Eukaryota > Fungi > Basidiomycota > Agaricomycetes > Boletales > Boletaceae > Pulveroboletus > Pulveroboletus aff. viridisquamosus. The sequence goes on from JBBPJW010000880.1 coordinate 3,128, forward strand.
GAAAGTCCAGTAATGCAGTTCAGGCCACTGATTTCATCAATTATATTGTTAGCACTCCTGTATGCCCACAAACAGTCAGGAATACTCTCAAGAAAGCTTCTCTAAAAGCTGTGGTAAAGAAGAAAAAACCTCTTCTCTATGCTATGTATAGAAAAAGCAGGTTGGCATTTGCTCTGAAGTACCAGCATTGGACTGTGGAGGACTGGAAGAGGGTTATTTGGTTAAATAAGACTAAAATCAATAGGATTGAATCAGATGGACAAGAATTTATGTGGAAAAAAAAAGAAGAGGAGATAAGTTCTAAGGAGATCTAAGGTATAGTCAAGTTTGGAGAAGGATCACTCATGGTATGGGGCTATATTAAATGGAATGGTGTGGGATTTTTGAGTGAGGTTAAGGGAAGGATGGATGCTAAACAGTATGTGGAAATTTTGGAGGAAGAATTGTTGCAGAGCATGAAGAATTCTGAAATTTCTTCAGAATTATCTTTCAGCAAGATAATAATCCCAAGCATACCTTTAGAAGAGCTCAAATCTGGTTTAAAAGCAAAATATCAATCTTTTGGATTGGCCTGCTCAATCTCCAGACCTTAATCCTATTGAACATACTTGGGGTTATTTGAAAAAATGCCTTTCAGGTTATCAGAGAATATCTATAGGAGTTCATCAATTATGGGATAGAGTGGTAGAGTGGGAAAGAATTTCTGTGAAGGAGTGTCAAAAATGGATAGAAAGCATGTCTAGAAGGATTCAAGTAGTTATCAAGGCCAAGGGAGGTTATACCAGGTATTAAATACCATATTCTATTTAAAGTCAAAAAACTGTTTAATGAGTTGTCATATTGATATGGTTGCCATGTTACCAAAACATAACCAAATAATTTGATCATTGGACCAATAGAAAGCCAAGAGCAAGTACTGCATTTCATATACTTATAGCCTAGCATAATAATTAGTAGTTATTGATAGCCATTGCATTTAGTGCAAAACATGAAAACTTTGGGACAGTTTTTTGACCACTGTATATAGTGTTCTGAGTATAAAAGCAACCAGAGTTGCATCAGAAATGGAATGGAGTTGACTTAGTGGCATGGAATATGACAGCTTAATATCTTATTATCTTTAAAAAGACTAAAAATGCTATTTAAGTAACTAAAGTCTTTGTAAATATTATTAACCAGCCCCTTTTTGCCAATATAATATGTCTTCACTTGAAAAAAGCTGGTATAAAGACTGTGGTCAAGTCCAAATACCCTCTTCACTTTGCTAAATAGTGCAAAGCTTACTTGGACTTTGCTTATGTTCACAAAAACTGGACTATAGAGAACTTAAAAAAGATTATATGATCTGATAAAACCAAAATCAATTACCTAGGATTAAATAGACATAAATGGGCATGGAAAAAGGTGGTTGAGGGGCTTAGTAATAGACTGGTAAATAGAACCCTCAAGTTTAAAGAAGATTTACTTATAATATGGGGCTGTGTTATATCCTGCATTCTAAATCCAATTTCAATCCAGCTTTTACTTGGTTTTCTATACTCAGTGCTTGCCAGTAGGCTATACTAGTTTCTGATTCTTCCCCATCCAACCCTGGCCTTTCTCTACTACTCCATCTTACTTCAGTTGTGCTTATGCTTTCCCTGCACAAGTGACACTACAGCTGTTTTGACCCTCCAACCCATTTATGCTCTATTCTGATTTTAGCTTTGTCTCATTATCAGTCACTTAGTACAACTTAGTTTCTACTTTGTTTTCTCCAAACTATTCCACTTTAACTCTACACTTTCTTCTGCTCTTGTTTCTTTTATGTTTCTGTTTTAACTTTCATATCTTCTTGCCATCTTTCAGTTTTAGACTGATATGCCTTGATGCTGTCATTGTTGACATCTCCATTTATCTTCAAGATACATTGGCACCTGCCTTCACTTCTGAGACAACTCCAGTCTTATCTTTTTTTCTTATTTAGACCTTTTTGCTACTTCAGAACTATAAGTACTGTAACTTCTATATAGTACTATATGTTATGCATCAATGTAAACCTAAACTTTTACTTCATGTGATCATGGGAGACATACTCCTTTTCAGGTAACCCTAGTCTAGAGCTTGACTTTATTACAAGTATCTTTATGGTTGGTAATCATATAACTCAGAATCTGGGATCTTCTCAGGATCTGATCATGGATCTTTCCATCTAGATCTTCAATTCTATCTCCAAGGATCTGCATCTAGGATCTAATTTCATCTGTGGCAGAGATCTTCATTTTCATGCAAGACTCTAATCTTCCATTACAAGTCTTTTTATCTTCTTCTCCATTTCTTCCCTTGATACACAAGGCAACTGCCTTACTTCTTATTTCTGCTCCATACCTTCTTCTTACTTATTTAATAGTGTGCTCTTACTACTAGTGAGTCCATAGCTGTAATGAAGTCTCCCATACTATCCTTAATACTCAAGCTACTTTGATAAATGCTTCTAATTCTATTCTGAAATGCTGGTGAGGCTTTTAGCTAGTGGCCCTGAACTAGGTGAATAAGAGAAGATAAGACCCACTACTTTTTGTATAAACCAGAAGCTAGCAAGAGGCAGAATCCTGTATAATCAGCCAAGAGGTCAAAGAGAGCAAGACTGGAGAAAACCCAGCTTGCACCCCCTGCCTTATATATTGCCAGGGTCTGTGCACAGACCAAGTACAGAAGGCCTACCCTAAGGTGCTACTATCTATGGACATCAATAGTAGTAACCACTTAGCTATAGATAAAAGATGGTGAATATATGAGGTGGCAATAAGAAGTAAGGCAGTGGCCTTATGGATCAAGGGACAGTAATAAAAGAGAAAACCACACCATGAGAATGTGGAAGAATAGAAGGGAAATGCATAGGATCAGATATATAAAAGAGGCATGGTAGTAGCAAGACTTAGGAGATTCTTCTAAATCTCTGCCACAAATCAGATTCTCTAACTAGATCATAAGATCAAATGTCATCAGGGACTGTATCTGGATCTCATCTGAGATCTGCCATATTACATGACTGATACCTTGTGTAAAAAAATACTCTGATATAAAGGACTTAGTTTTAGCCTAGAATTAATCTTGATTAGGCTACTCATTTGCATGATTACATGCTCCTGGTCACATGACTATGCAACCATTTGCATCACATGCTCTGAAGTTCCCACAGTCATGTGCTAGAGACTATTATGATTGCTAGATGCATAACAATAGCTAGTAGGAAGTCTAGGTAAACTTAGTATATTTGATCTGTGTGCCACCCTGGGCCATATATAAGGGGCAGATATGGGTGGTCAAGTCTCTCCAGACTTAATCACTTCATATCTTGCAGTTTGCACTTCTTTGAATTCTAGCCCTTTCAAAGTCTAGCCCATAGTTGCTTGAGTATAAGTCTTTTCTGAGTCCTTTTTATCACTCCCTCTTCAATTGCTTCTCTTCAGAGCCTTCTCTTTAAATTCCTTCTTTATATTCCTCCTTTGTCTTCAGTGTCTAGGTTTAGCCTCTGGGATCCAGAGTTGTAACACTATAGTTTGAATATCAATGAAAATACCCCCATTTTGAGTTTGTTCTTACTCTAACCAAGCTTTCAAGCTTATTCTCTAAATCTCCAGTTTACTTCAGAGTAATTTCAGGCCTTGATGGAATTATTAAGGAAATCCTAAGGGCTTGTTTTTATTATAACTAGGCTTAATACTCCTTGTCTCACCTGTTCTTTATGTTGGGCTGTGAGACTGCTTTTATCTCTTTCTCTGACCTCTTCATAAGTTAGAACATCAAATTGTGCAAGGGCATATTACATAAGATGAAGCCAAGTTCTGTCCAATCCAAGAAAAGCTTTCTTTGACCTTCTGGAATCTCTGGACTTCTTTGGAAGCCCCCAGAGCTATACTCTTACCTATAGGTTAAGCACCATCAGTAGATTTAACCCAGGAGTTTGTTTTGAAGCTCTTTCTTACTGTTATCTGAATTCTAATAGTATCTTGTATCTAGAGTTTACCCTCTCTAGCCTCCCTACAGCCTAGCAGCATGCTTGGATTAAAAGATCCTTTAGCACCCCCAGAACTAGATCTGACAGTGAAGCAACTAGATTGCTATTAGTTATAACTTTTAGTAATTTTGAAAGGCTGCATGACTTGGAAAAAAGTTGGTTTTGCTATTAAAATTGATGAATAGGCACCTCTACCTTCAGATTTTGAAGAATGAACTTCAGAAAACCCTGGAGTATTATAATTTTAATTCTTCCAACATTATTTTTTTAGCAGAATAATAATATGAAGCATACTTGCAAAAAGGTTAAAAACTAGCTGGAGAAGCAAGAATTCTGAACTATAATTTGGCCTGCACAGTCTTCTGACCTAAACTCTATTGAACATCTCTGGGGTTGGTTCAAAAAATACTTGCAAAGTGTAAAAATCTCCCTAGTGGAATTTATAAATTGTAAAAAAGGGTGCAAGTGGAGTAAAATAGAATACCAGTTGGAAAGTAGTAGAATTTGATTGAAAGCATGTCTAGAGGAGTTTGGGCAGTGTTTAAAGCAAAATGAGGCTATATCAAGTACTAGTAATATCTAAGTACCTTCTTTAATTCAATAGTAAAAAACCCCTTTTTATGATATTGCTGTTTCAAATGGGCCATATCTCCATATACTATGGGCCAAATTATATGAAATAGGGTCCTATGGTCAAGAGTATGTACTATTTATAACTCCACCAAAGCTAAGTAAGATTCCCATGCTATTTGATGGTATGTGATTTATTTCAGAATGCTTTGAAGCAATAATCAAATGGGGCTTGGCTTCATCATGTGTGGTGCACCTTTACACTAGTTCTAGTGCCCTAAATTTCAGAAGGGGTTGGAAAGGGGTTAGAGAGTTAGAGTGAATTATAAAGACTTGAGTTCAAAGGTGTGGGGACATAGAGCCTTCTCACAAGATAGACAAAGGATTCAGAACAGAAGGAAAAAGCACTGAGTTATCTCAATATTCAAACTGAGGTATAAAATACAGAGCTACAGTACTTATATCTGTCAAAATAAAGTAAACTGAGTTCAAATACACTGTTGAAACTATTATGCTAGGCCCAGATAGGAACTAACATAGACCTTAAGGCTAGAGCTAAGGATAAGGCTTGCTAGAGGTCAGTCTTACATCTAGGGTGATAGTGCAAATGCAGAATTGCACCATATGTCCCTAAGTGAAGGTTGGGGATGAAATAAGGATGCTAGGCTTATTGATATTATGTATCTAACTGAGATTCCTTCTAAATACAACACAGACCAGTGTGTGACTGCCAACAAAAGAACAACAAGAGGGCTTTTATGCTAGTGGCCCCAAACTAGACAAAAAGGGACAGAAAGAATCTAGACAATGGATAAGGATTTCTTTAGCTTGAGACATACTAATTCTAATGGACTAAAGAAGATAAGGGATAAGAGAAATGAAAACACAGGTGGTCAAGACTGAGGAAAACCCCAAGTCTCTTTCTACCCTTTATATATTAGCAGCAGAGGTGCATAGGCTTGTATAGGATTAGTAACTACTATCTATGAATATCAGTAGCAATAAGTATATATGCTAATAAATAAAGAAGCATAGGGTGGAGGATAGGAGTAAGGAAGTGGCTTATAAATCAAGAAAAGGAGAAGAGAAGTAATATTATAAGAATGTGGAAGAATGGAAAGAAAGCACATAGGAATAGTAATATGAATGTAGCATGACCACCACAAGGTCATGGAGATCCCATTTGAATCTCTGCCACAGATCAGATTCTAATCTAGATCAAGAGATTAGATATCATTAGCATTATAGATTTGAATCTCATTTTAAGATCTGCCACATTACAAAAACCATACCATATGCCAGGAAATACTCTAATAAAGAATCAAACCTATGCCTAGATTTAACCTTGTTTTGGCAAGTGAGTCCTGCAGTCATGTGATTGAAACTGTTAGTGTTTGCAAAGTGCATAACAATTGAGAACTAAGATGGTTTCTGCTAACAAGTTGTTACAGAAAGGACTTAGAGGTTTCAAAGAAGAATGAGATGAAATAAAACAGAAGTAGCATAAGAAATATGGAAGACAAAGTACACTACTTATATTAAGAGAAATAAGGTTCAGACTTAGTTGAATGAGTTAATATGGATGATAGTGACTAGATAAGTAATCTATGTGGAAACAAATGGAATATGAAAGAAGCAGATCATGAGTAATGGCTACTAACTAAAGGAATGTTCTGAAATTAAAAAGTCTAAATGTTCCAGAATAGGACAAGGAAGTGTGTAGAATGCACAAAGGGCAGAAGCTAAAACAGAAGAGAACAAGAAAGAGACCAATCATAACAAAAACAGTATCTTGATGCTTAAACTCTGTCATATTTAATTTTAAAGAGCTAAAAGAACTTTTGAATCAAGCATACTGCTAGACCACAGAAAAATGCTAGAGGAGGTAAACTCTAGATGCAAGATACTGTTAGAATTCAGGATAACAGAGAAGAAGAGCTCCAGAAACAAACTCTGGGGTTGGGCACATGAATGTGGCTCAATCTATGGATGAGAACATATTTCCAGGGCTTTCAAGGAAGTCTGGAAATTTCCAGAAGGTTAAGAAGAGTTTTCCTTGGATTAAATAGGATCTGGCTTCACCTTATGTGTTATAGGCTCAAATCCAAAAGAAAAAGAACAGCCTTGAGGAGTACCCATAGAGAAAGTACCATTATGGAACAAGTGCTCTAAACTGTATTCTCCAGTTTAGACCCTTGTTCTTATATATTGCTAACCATAAGGCCTCCATAAGGCAGCTAACATAAGACTATATAAGGGATAAAGTCATAAGGAAAAAGAATGCTGGAACAAATAGGTAACAAAGATAGGGCTAAAAGCAAAGCTAAATAGTGAATTTATAACATATAAGGTACACTCTTGCAGGAACTTAGTGTCCTAATTTATAGAAAGGTCAGAGATGTAGAGAAAAGCAGTCTCATGGCTTAATATAAAAGACAGGTAAGACAAGGAGCATCAAGCCTAGTCATAATAAGATCAAGCCCTTAGAATTTCCTTGGAAATTCCATCAAGGCTTGGAGATACTCTGAAGTAAACTGGAGGGTCAGAGAGTAAGCTAAGAAGCTCAATCAGAGTAAGAACAAAGTTAAGATGGGGGGTATTTTCATTAATATTCAAACTAAGTTACTATATACAGAAGTTACAATACTTATGGTTCTGAAGTAGTAAAAGGTCTAAGTAAGGAAGGAAAATAAGACTGTAGTCATTTCAGAAGTATTATAATGCACTTTTTCTTTTCTTGATCATGTAACTTTATCTTATCTTTGCCACATGGTTATCTAATCATTTATTTATCAGGGCACATGATGGGTCACCAGATCTAGAGTATAGAGTTAGCCTCTTGCCTTGGACCCTGAGTTTTCTTTTCATTTCTGTCACTTCTCTTCCATTTCAGAAGCCTGGGCCCTTGATAATTCCCATGGGTGCTTCTCTTCTTTTTGATCCCCATGCCACATGTATGGGAATGTTCCCATCAGGGTCTTGGTCCATGCACATCATTATAGCCTATATAAACTGTAGCATAGTGTCTCTCAGCTCTTTAACTTTAAGCACTTGTATCATATTTGTGTTAACTTGTAGCTCCTCTTTATCAATTTTCCTTTACCTGAGCCTATGGCACCTTAATCTTGAAGTGTGTAACAAGAAGTAAGAGTAGATGCCAAGATTTTTAAGAAACAAATGAAGATGTTAGTAAAAACAATGTTAAATTATGTCAGATTGAAACTGAAGAATGGCAGAAAGAGTCAAGAGTCAAAATAGAAATGAGAAAGAAACAAAGGCAGGAGAAAGTGTGGAGTTGAAATGAAGTGGTTTAGAGAGGACAAAGTGAAAACTAAGTATTACACTAGGCCTGGGTAGAGACTAACATAGATCTTATAACAGAGTCTAGAGCTAGGGGAAGGCTTGACAATGGTCAGCCTAAGGTACTAGATAATAATATAATGTGAAAAGGCACTATATGTTATATACTGGCACTACTTAGCTAGAGGCTATTTTTTATTCTTACTCTAAGCTAAGTTTGTTATGGCTCAAGCCTAACACGACAGTCTCACATGACCATGGGAACTGTAGAGCACAAGATGCGCTGGTCATGTGATCAGTTGCATGTGATCGTGCAAACGAGTTGCCTAATAAGACAAACCCTAGGCTAAGGCTAAGTCCTTTATTCAGAGTATTCCCTTGCACAAGGTATTGGTCACATGATGTGGCAGATCTCAGATGAGATCCAGATCTTCTGATGATATCTGATCTCTTGATCTAGATTAGGATCTGATCTGTGGCAGAGATCCAGATTGGATCTCCTTGGCCTCCAGGCAGCCTTGCTACTTTCATTGATCTATTCCTGTGCGCTTCCATTCTCCCACATCCTCATGGTGTGGTTCCTCTCCCATTTCTATCCCTTGATCCATGAGGCCACTGCCTCACTTCTCATTGTCGCCCCATGTTCTCCTTCATATATTTATTTAGAGGTCAGAGCTACTTTAGCTATTGGTGTCCACAGATAGCACACTTTAGGGTAGACCTTCTGTACATGGTCTGTGCACTGACCTTGACAATATATAAGGCAGGAGGTGCAAGCTGGGGTTTCCCCAGTCTTGCTCTCTTGACCTCTTGGCTGGTTATACAGTCTGATCTACTCAGTACTGCTGGCTATTGGTTTACACAAGGGCCCAGGTCTCATCCATTCTCTTTATCGCCTAGTTAGGGGCCACTAGACCAAAAGCCCTAGCAGTTATCAAGGATAGGAAAGGAGCATCCACCAAGGTTGACTCGAGTATCAAGGAGTAGTGGGAAGCTCCCGTTTCAGTAAGACTTCTTGTACAACTTGAAAATGTTCCATGGTTGACTTGTCTGTAGTGAAAATGATGATATCATCTATATAGATCAATACTTCAGCCCACATGTCAGAGAAAATGTTGTTTACCATATTTTGGAAAGTGCCTGGTGAATTGCACATCCCAAAATACATAACTAATGGCTCATATTCCCCAAGAGGCATAGTAAAAGCTCCTTTCCATTCATTACCTTCTTTGATGCAAATGTTGTTGTACTCCCATTATAGATCAAGGGTTGTGAATAGTGAAGCACCTTGTAACCTATCAATCAAGGTAGAGATTAGTGGAAGTGGATAGCTGTTTTTTACAGTAAAATCATTGAGATAATGATAATCAATAACCATCTGTTTACCACCATCCTTTTTTCCAATAAAAAAGACAGGAGAAGTCTGAGAAGACTTCAATGGTCAAATATAACCCTTGGCTGTTTCCTTGGCTATAAATTCACAAACTTCTTTCAATTCAGTGTCAGCTAAAGGTATAATTTGTTCTTTCTTTGGAATAAAATCATCCTTGAGATTGACTGCATGATCCCATGGCTTGTGCATGGGCATGCACTTAGACATTTTCTGGGAGAAAATGGATAAGTACTCCCATACTTCTTTAGGTAACTCTTTTCTGAGGTTATTGTCTTCTGCTATATTGACATTGTAAGCATGATAACTTTGTGAACACAAAGGAAAAGTAATGGTCTTCTGGACCCAGTCTATATTAGGGTTATGTTGTTTGAACCAGTCATAGCCAATGAGTAGATCCAATGAACCTAAATGTAATACCATAATGTTAATACATTCTTGGTGCCATTTACCTTCCTTGTTCTTGATGGCAATATATAGTACCATATATTGCATGATATGACCAATTGTTCCTTGTGTCCCATTGGCATTGAATACTGTAAGGGACTAGTTCATGGGCTTCTCATATAGTCCATGTTTCCATACATACTTTTGATCTATAAATGTCAGTGATGCTCCTGAGTCCAGTATTGCATTAGTTAGACCACAAACTTTCCCTCTCAAGCCTTCTACTCCTTGTGTTTCCCCAACAACCTTCATACCTACCTTTAGTTCATCTCATTCTTTCCTATTGAAAATTGTGTCTAGGTCTTGTTTTTCTTTTCTGTGATCCAAGTAAAGATGACCATTAGTTTGCTGGGTGGAAGAAATAAAGCACCCATCAGCTGGGGCCACACTTTCTTGAGACATCTTCCCAGCATGAAATAAAAATGTATTTGCCTGTAGGCTACTCAGTACAAATTTTGAAAAAGATGAAGAAATTTTGGAAGGTATACTATCTAGACCTATGTACTCCCTTGATCTTTTCCCTGCTTGGCTTCCATTTCAAAAATGTCTTTGAAATAAGCCTGAGCTTCTTTCATAAAGCCCCAGGACACTGCAGGGATTTTCTGGAACTGCACAGCATCAGCCATATTATAAACCAGACCAATAGCCTCTGGTTCTGCCATACACCAGCCATTTTTGTCTGGTGGTGAAAATTCTCCAAATCTTATTGGTTGGACTTGTTGTTGCCATTGTTGAGTAGGCTGCAATGGCCTAGGAGGAAATCATGGTGGTGTCATTGTTCATGCCAGATTGTGAGGTAATCAGCAGTCTTATTCCATGTGTCCTGAATGGCCACAATTGAAACAGGTAAGGGGAGGTTGAGTTGGTCTGGCATCTTGCCTGTCAATCTCCATAGGAGCACCCTGGCCCAGTTGCAAACTGACCAGAGTAAAATGAGACAAAGGAGTGTGAGGCAGGGGTTGATAATGAGATTGGAAGAGAGGTTGGGAGGGTTGTTCTTGAGTTCAGAAGGATGATTTTTATACCATCATTTTTGTTATAATCACTTTTTCGTTTTTCCATCATGTGACCATGGGACACCTGTACCTTTTCACCTTTTCACCTTTTCATCTTTTCACACTTTCACCTCTTCACCTCTTCACATTCCACACCTTCACTTCTTTACACTCTCATTTAGTCACATTCTAGACCATGGCATTATCATCTGGCAGCTCCCATAAGAAACTGCTAAGGTACTTGCTCTCTTATTGCCATTGGTTGTATTACTGTAGCATAGTTAGGGCTGGCCTAGTTACTTGGTCCGTGTGCAATACTGTAGCATATATAAAGGGCTGGTGCAAGCTGGGACTCTCCAGTCTTGTGCACTTGAGCCTTATAGCTTTATACAAGACCTTGACTCTTCTTCTCTTTTCCCTTTGTCTAGTTCCCTGAGGTCTAGCATAAAACCTCAGCTGTTAGCATTAAGGCACCCACTGGGCAGAGCACCAAGACATGAGGCCAGGATGGTGAGTAGCTGTTTCAATTTTCTCAAATGTACACCCCACTTGCCTAAAATGTGTGAACATATTTAAATATTGTCTGTCATCACCCCTTTGTAGAGCCATCTGTGAATAGATCCTGTAATCAACTGCCTGTTTAAGCAGTTCCACTGCATGGTGGTCATTGACCTTAGCTTCTTTCCTCAACAGGTCAAACTTATTGAGAAAATCATTAATCTTTTTGCCCTGCTGTTTCAAGGCCTGCAACTTCCACAAGCTTTGATGCATGAGCTCCTCAATTCAAAAGTGGTTCTTGATTTTTTGCTGGAGATCTAACCACATTGGTCATGCAGTCTCTCCAAACACCTTTCCTGTGTCTTGGCTGTTTTCCCAAATGTGCTCATCTTCTAATTCATCATACTTCATTAGAGTTATTGTCACAAAATCATCAGCTGTGCCCTTCATGCACAAAAGGACTGCTATTGCCTGGAGTCAATTGTTTTTTCAATCTTGCTCCCAAATCCAAACTCTAACAGATATCCATCACCACTTCCACTTTTTCCTATCACTGTCCCATATCCCTGGATCAGCCACCTTTCTGGTAATGTCATTTTTTGAACAGAGGGATAACTTCACCATCTGTTCAATTAGTCCTGTCATATCAGCACCTTCTGCTGCCATATTAAAACCTTGGGATTGCTTGCTTTAGAAGGGAAGGGTAATGGAGGGTTCATAGTCTCTGTAATGTGAACTTGTGGCTGTGTTCTAAAATCTCTTTTCTGTCCTGCTCAATGATATTAATTCTTTTTTTTAACAGATAAGCAATCAGCATGTTATAGTGCCTCACAACTTCAAACTTCCTTCTAAGTAACTTTCTTTTGGTTTCTGTCTTCCAGAGACAATGACATTTCCTACTAGACTTCTTGATAACTCTTTGAACTTGTAATTCTGTCTGTACTGCCAAGTAGTTTTCCTTTGCAAGCTGATCTTCAAGTCTTGCACAAAAATGACTGAATTTCATCAACTGTTCTTTTCCTACTTGCTGCATAAGCAACTCCTTCTGTAAACAAACAAAAAACTGAAAGAATGATGATAAAAGGTAAAGGGTAGTCTTGAGCAAGTGTTATGCACCATGAGATCACAGTGGCACAAGCTTTCAGAAAGAAAAGGGCTTGATACAAGGGAAATCTCAAGTTAACATGAGTATGATACAAGTGCTCAAGACTGGAGTTTTGAGACATTATGGCTACATTATTTATACTACAGTGTCCTGCACATGGACCAATACCCTGATGAAAATATTCCTGTCATGAGGCATGGGGATCAAAAAGAATAGAAGCATTGGTGGGAACCATCAAGGGTCCAGCTTTTAGAATGAAAGAGAAAGAACAGAAATGAAAGGAAGCGTTGGGCTAAAAGGCCATGAGGCTAACCCTATGCCCTGGATCATGTGATCCATCACATGCCCTGATAAGATAAAATATTAGATAACCACATGAAGATGATAAGATAAGATCACATGATCAAAAAGAAAAAAGTGCATTATAACAGTGAGTGGATAGGGTAAACAACAATAATGAGTGGGCTTTTCAGACTAGAGCCCCAAACTAGACAAAGGAGAGGATTAAGCCTTGTCCCTTATAGGGCATGAGCTACTCTGAAAGAAGACTAGGCTTGTGGCACTAGTAACAGAAGTGATTAAGACTGGGTTGCCTCAAGTCTTTTCCTATCCCTTATATATTATCTACAGATGCATACAAACCATATATAGGAAAGGTAACTACCAACTATTGACCAATGGCAGTAAATACACAGAGCTAATAAATAAAGAAGCATAGGGGAGAAAGTAGAAGTGAAGCAGTGGCCTCATGGATTAAGGGATTAATAGAAGAGAACCACACCATGAGAATATGGGAGAATGAAAGGGAAGTGTACTCATAATGGTGGATATGAATATTGCCAGATAGCCATGAGGCTAAGGAGATTACCATCTAAATTTCTGCCACAGATCAATCCTAATCTAGATCCATTAGATCAGATATTATCATAATTAATTTAGTTCTTATCTGAGATCTGCCACATCACATGACCAATACTTATATGCAGAAAACTCTGAATAAGAACCAAACCATAATCTAGGGTTATCCTTGTTTTGACATTGAAGTCTCATAATCATGTGATAAGATTGTTAGTGTTTGCTAAGTGCATAATACAATGTCTTCAAACTCATTGAGGCATATAAATATTGCCATACTTTCTTCCCTTCTCCCTTAGCTCCCCTATAACCTTACAAACCACCACAGTATCTCTCTCAACTCAAGAAATCTAGCTGATAACAATGTTCTATAACTTTACCTACTATTCTTGTTTTACTCCAGACTTTGCTGTAGACCCCATTTTCACTATTTCCACTCCAGCCTCTGCTTCCACTGCTCTATCTACTCTAGTCCATCAACCATTCCTACTCCATGCCCATATTATTTCTAATAATACTATAGACATATTCATTAACTTCTCTCCTGTTTTCTCCCTATAAGCCTCTTTTATAGAATTATTACATACTAAAGATCTTATAACCTTCCCTTCTTATGTTCTTTCAGACTCAGAGCCCTTATTATCAATCTCTCAGCCCTATGCCTTGTAAAACCCCTTGCTGTTACTGCTGTTGATCTTCTCATTACTGCCCATGCTCTTTGCCTGGGGAACTGCTTCCCAAATTACTCCACCCTTGCCTGGTCCTTTATCTTTGACTCCTATCTATTTCTCTTTATTGGATTGCATTATAACATAAACTCCCTCTTGGAGACTCTTTATACCATTTACCATGAAATTGAGCATATTTACCTTACAGCTATACTCCTCTGATATACTGCTGAAGTAAACACTGATATCATCCACCTTAGCTTAGAGGTCATTCACTGACAAATGTTATTTGTCCTTGATAATCTAGCTTATCAACTTGAGTTTAAGGCTATCTGACATCAACCAATTTGAACACCAATCTTTGGTTGCCTGTAATTATGCACCTCCTATAGTCTTCTCCTCCCCATCTGCATTCTCTTTCCCCCTCTTCCCTAAGAAGATCACCACCATTGTTATATACTGGCAGTACTTAGCTAGGGGCTATTTTTTATTCTTACTCTAAGCTAAGTTCTCTTTACTATTTACTGTCTTTGACCACCTTCTTTGATCTTATCTCATCTTATATCTTATCATGCCATGAAATTAGGTCTAGCCTGGTCTAGTCTTTGCATCACATGTAGCATAGCCTTTTATCTTATTGTAGCCTAGACTTTCTCTAATGTCATGGCCTAGCCCTCTGATGTTATATCTTACCTTTGCCTTGCTTTCTTTTACTAATTACTCTCTATTTGCCATTGATTCCTATTTAGTTTCCCTTTGCTCTATTTCCTTATTTAGCATTGTTTTCTATATACTAGCTATCTTATGTATTTCTTATGGCCTGGTCCATGCATACTTTGTGGCAGTATATAAAGGGGCAAGGACATAGACTGGTTTTCCAGTCTAGAGTACTTGTTTACTTGTTTACCTTGTTTTCTAGTGCCTTCTCTAGGCTGCCATTCTTTTGTTCTCCCTAGTTTTGGATATCCTCCAAGATGGTTTCCTCTTGCTGTTGGTCTAGATCCATAACAACCATACCTGAGTCAAACACTGGTAGACTGGCCATTATGGTTGTGCCTCTCTTTCTCCTTTTTATCCCTGGCACTATAATGGCTGCTTTCAATGCCATAGGTGCTGTTCTGCATTTGCACCATCCTTAGCACCCAAGGCTGACCATTATTGAGTTTCATCCCTAGCCCCTCTGTAGTTATAAGATCTATGCTAGTTTCTACCCAGGCCTAGTGTAACACTTGGAGGATTAACTTGGTAAGTCAAATGGAGTTGATGTCCATAGTATTTAGATCTTTTTCAGCCTAAGGGGTTACTAAGGGGGCAGGGGTCCAGATATGGGCCTTGAAATGTTTTCAGTAAAGCTCAGTAAGCTTGGCACATTCAAAGGTTCCTTGAAAGTGGATGGCTTTCTTATACCATTCTTTTATAATGGTGGGGATCTTATCAAGGTTTTGAATTTGACATGAAAGCCAAAGGGGAATTCTGGCTTCATAGTAAGTAATAAGGATGTTGTCATCCTTGATATTGGTGAGAACTGTGTAGTTCTAAAACTCTGCAGTGTATTCAATAAGTAAGGGAGTCTACTTGCTTTTCTTGTTTTAATGCATCTAAATATTGTTATATATCTAGCAAACACAATGGTCTCAAGCACATGACCATGGGAACTGTTGAGCACATGATGTGAATGATTGCATAGTCATGTAAACAGTGAAATGGGTGACTACCCATCCTACTTGATACTTGAGTCAACCTTGATGGATGCTTCTAATCTATCCTTGATAACTGTTGAGGCTTTTGGTCTAGTGGCCCCTAACTAGGCAATAGAGAAAGTAGTGAATTCCTGGGCCCTTGTATAAACCAGAAAGCCAGATAGCAAATGAGAGCAGAGGTGGAATCCTTCTTGGATCAAGACCTTGGATCAATGCTGTAGATCTAGCCTAGAGGTCAAGAGAGCAAGACTGGGTTTCCCCAGCTTGCACCCCCTGCCTTTTATATTGTCAAGGTCTGTGCACAGACCACGTACAGGAGGTCTACCCTAAAGTGTGCTATCTATGGGCATCAATAGCTAAAGTAGCTCCTACCTCTAAATAGATATATGAAGGGAGAACATGGGGTGGCAATGAGAAGTGAGGCA
>JBBPJW010000881.1:0-19036 GCA_038088935.1 Pulveroboletus aff. viridisquamosus
AATATATAAGGCAGGGGGTGCAAGCTGAGGTCTCCTCAGTCTTGCTCTCTTGACCTCTTGGCTGGTTATACAGACTGAACTCTCAGATCTGCTGGCCTACTGGTTTATACAAGAGTAGTGGTCTCACTTCCCTTCACTCAGCCTAGTTCGAGGCCACTAGCATAAAAGCCTCAGCAGTCATCGAAGATAAGTCTAGGAGCGTCCACCAAGGACTTGGAGTATTAGCAAGTAACGGGAAGATCCCGTTTCAACTAGGATCCGACTCCGAGTTGTTAGTTCAACAGTTTAGCCAACACCGTTTCACAGAGAGCATTATAGCTAGACTTTATATATGTTATAGTAGTATGCATAAACCAGGCTTCTGATGGGACTTTCCCATACATGCAGCATAGGGATCAAAAAGAATAGAAGTATCTCTGGAAACCATCAAGGGTCTAGGCTTTTGAAATGGAAAAGAAGTAAATGAAAATGAAAATGAAGTACTTAAGGTTCAAGGCATGAGGCTAACCTATACTCTAGGTCAGGTGACCCATCACATGTTCTGATAAGATAAAAGATTAGATAACCATGTGGTGAAAATAAGATAAAGTCATGTGATCAAAAAAAGAAAAATACATCATAATACAAACTATGTTATCTATACCAAAAATCAGCACTCAATTTATTCCCTCCCCAACTCCAACCCATATAAAGCACAATATGGATGCAAACCAAATATTTCTTGCCTCCACCAGTTTGGTTGTGTTACCTATATCCTTAATGATGTGCCTGCTCACTGCTATTATACATATATATGTAACTATACTTTTACTTCATGTGATTGTGAGAGAACTACTTCTTATTGGGTAATTCTAGCTTGGGGTTAGATCTCTATGAGTATTCCTTTCCATTAGTGGTCATATAACTAAGAGATCTGGGATTTCTCCAGTATCTGCCCTAGATTTTTCCATCTTAAATCTAAATTCTATTTCCATGGATCTAACATTTATAATATTATCATATCTATGGTAGAGATCTCCATTCTTATGTAAGACCCTGGTCTTCCATTACAAGTTCCTAACTTCTCTTCCATTTCTTTTCCTTGATATATGAGGCCACTGCCTTACTCCTTTATCTCCACTCCATGCTTTCCCCTTATTTATTTAAAAGTATGCTCTTACTGCTACTGGTATTCATAAGTAGTAGTATCTAGGATAGACTTTACTTACATGGTCTGTGCACCACCCTGGGCAATATATAAGGAGCAGGTATGGGTGATTAAGTCTCTTTAGACTTAATTACTTCATATTTGCAGTTTGCACTTCTTTAGTTTTTAGCCCTTTCAAAGCTAGTCCTTAGTTGCTTGAGCCTCAAGTCTTTTTTGAGTCCTTCTTTGTCAATCTCTCCTTGGTTGCTCCTTTTTAGAGCCTTCTTTGTGGTTTTTCCCTTTATGTTCCTTCTCTATTTAAATATCTAGGTTTAGCCTCTAAGAATCAGAGTTATAACAGTTGTAAGCTTGACCCTTGTGATATGTATGCCATTTTTAATGATGCTATTGGTTATTATGATGGTTTTCCAGCTAAAAGGAGTACCAATTCTGCTATACCTCACTTTACTTATCCTTTTCTAATCCAGATGATAATGACTCCAGCCAGACACCTATTATTTACCCTAATTCTCTCCCCACTCCACCTGACTGTGTTAAGCAACTTGTTACTCACCCTGATCTTTTTCCTGCTCCACCTAACCATGTAAAGCAATCTTTTCCACCCTCTTATATCCAATCTACTTGCACTGCTGCTATCAAGGCTCAACAGACAATCTCCACTGCTATATAAACCTTGCAACAGAACTCCAACAATAATTTCTCAGATTTTATCCCATATATGTCAGATGCAGAGAATAATAAGGCTTCTATGCCCAACTCATCTGATGAAAATACCCACACATACCATAAGATAATAAACTTATTTGACTGTGCGGAATGGAAGTGTTATGATTTTCCACTTCTTTTTCTTTTTCTTCTCCTCCTTGCTTCTGTTTTGCATGTCTTGGATGCTTCCTTGTTCCTGTTCTGGAAATCTTTCACTTCTTTCATTCCAGAATATTTCTTAACTTAGCAGTTCTTACTCATAATCCATTTTCTTTGCATTTGTCATCAAGTATTACATGTCAACCACTTCTTTAACATTTCATCCATTTCCACATGGATCACTTATTTAGCATTTATTATCCCTATGACTCATTCAACTAAGTCTGAACCTTACTTAACTGTACTATAAAGTAGTGTACTTTGCCTTTCTTCTTCTTATGCTACTTTTTACCTTGATATCTCCATAATACCTTGTCTACACTCAACATATCTGATGCAATTCATCTTTCTTAGTTCATGCATCTGTGCACAAGAGGAAATGCCCTTGAATTCCATCAACATTCACTATTAATTGTACTTTACAAGCCAGCATCCTTGCTATAGCTCAACCCTTTATCCAAACATCTCCTCTGATGTTGTCCTTGTGTTGCACCTTATCTTGACCATAAGCTGACCTTCATTAAGCTCCCCACTAGCAGTTCCCTCTTCCAAGGTCTATACTTGATCCTACCCAGGCCTAGCATAATAAAAGAAGTAGTATAACTTTCATAACTACCACTGCCATAGTTCACCCACCATACTATCCAAGCAAACCTCATTTCTTGACTTCCTCTATGGTGAACACAGATTGTCTTCTGCAGAGAACCCACTTGATTCTTTCAAACAGAAGAAACCCCAGCATACCACTCCCCTTTACCCAAGAATCCTGTTAGTAATATTCTTGTTCCCTTCACTAAGAAACAGAACTTCAACCAAACTCTAACCCATGAACTCTTGTCTTTTTTACAGATCTGAGAGTCTTCATTTCATCTTTGCCAACTCTGACCCACTGCTGCCCCCTCTTTTCCCTTTCCCCTCTAAAGTTCTCTACTATGTCTGACTTTACCACTACTACCAAACCCACCAAACTTCATCTCAGCACCCCAGAGTATTATAATGGAGACAGATCTAAAGCTGAGACCTGGATGGACTTTATCCAGTTCTATTTGTTCATTAACCAGGCTATATACAACTCTGATGAGAAACACATAGCCTTCACTCTTTCATACATGATAAAGGGCTCTGCTCAATCCTAGGCAGCCACCTATTGAAAACAGTGCATTAAGGGCACTTTTGTATCCATGGGATTTTTTGGAGACCTAGTTACTGCCTTTCTTATGGCTTTTCAAAATTAAGATACTATCAGTGCAGTTATCTATTGGCTGGCCAATACCCAAATGTGACTAAACAAGAATGGAGAATGAACGCCTCCTCTTGCTGAATATATAGCTAAGTTTCAAAATCACATTGTAATATCTAAAATTAAAGACAACTCCATCCTAATCAGTTATTACAAGGCAGGGCTAGCTCCCTGGATTACCTGTCATATCCATGCCATGGAAAACATACCAGGAAAGATATCTGACTGGTATCTCACAGCTGCTTACTTCAATAGTACCAACAAATGATTCAAGTTCATTGAACAATGAAGAAAGACACTCAGAGCATTCACCTGAACCTCTATTACCCCCTTAACCTCTTGGATTGAAAAGAATCCAAATGTAATGGATGTTGACTCCATAAAGCTCAACAAACTCACTTCCTAGGAACACAAATATTTCTAAAAGAATCAGTTATGCTTCTGATGCCAGAAATCCAGCCACTCTATTGACAGATGCCCAAGTGGTGTCAATTCCTCCTTTACTTCTTCCCTATCTAGCATGCC
This sequence comes from Pulveroboletus aff. viridisquamosus, assembly GCA_038088935.1. Taxonomy (NCBI): domain Eukaryota; kingdom Fungi; phylum Basidiomycota; class Agaricomycetes; order Boletales; family Boletaceae; genus Pulveroboletus; species Pulveroboletus aff. viridisquamosus. The sequence goes on from JBBPJW010000881.1 coordinate 3,777, forward strand.
AAAGAAAATGCCTCAAGTAAAGAAGGTTATAGCTGAAGAACCATTTGGAATAGAAGAGGTTAGTAACAAAAAAGAGATTGAAGTAGAAAAAGTGGATTTTTAAATGGGAGTACCTTTTCTACATAAGGTGCTTCTACTTTTTCTTGTGCTCCTGTACTTGTATCACAGTCTAGAAAAGCAATCCAAATCTCTGTACAAGTATCTTTATCCAAGAGCCCAAGAAAAGTCATAGATGTTTCCACTCTAGTTAATAGTAGCACTCAAATTAACTGCATCAATTGGGAATTTGTGTCCCACCACAAGTTCCCAACCACTTTTCTTCTTCAAGCCCTCCACATCAGGAATGTAGATGCCTTCACCAATAGCAAGGGAAGAATTGCCCATACCTGTGAAGTTACTCTTTGCATTGAAACCTTTACCTCCAAGGTTCTTTGCTATATCATGGGATGTGGTAAGGAGACCTTGATCTTCAGACTCTCCTGGCTGAAAAATATCGACCCCATGATTAACTGAAAGATCAATACTCTCACCATTCCTGCTGCCACCAAATTCTTCAAGGAACTTTACTGTTCTATCTTTTCAATATCTATTCTGAAACAATATTATTCCAGAAAAACCACCCTTGATGACAATGACCTCTTTGTCAATTACCCACAATATAAAACCCCTGAGAAGTCACTTCAAGACTGTCTCTACCATTGGTACTCTTTATAAGTCATTAATGCCTGCTTGGCATTTCTCCCCTTAGTCACCATTGCTAAGCTTACCACCTCTACTAAGCTTGCAATTAAAGCAAAGAAAGTCCAACTCAAGACAGAACTTCCACCAAAATACCAGGAGTTTACATCTGTCTTTTCAGATACCCTGAAAACTCTTGATTACCTGCCATCAAGCAGGCCTTATAATCACAAGATAAATCTTAAGGACATGTTTGTCCCTAAGATAGGTAAGGTTTACCCCTTATCTACACCTGAATGCCAGGCAACTGAGGAGTTCCTGGAAGAAAACCTCTGGACTGGAAAAATTCACCCTTCTAACTTCCCTCAAGTATCTTTTTTTTTTTTTTATAAAGAAAAAAGATGGCAAACTCTGCCCTTGCCAAGACTACCATTACCTCAATGAACACACCATATCCAACACATACCTGCTCCCTCTTATTTCTGACCTAATCAATAAGCTTCATGAAGCAAAAGTATCAATCAAATTTAATGTTTATTGTGGATACAACAATGTCTGTATCAAAGATGGACACCAGTGGAAGGCCACTTTCATTACACACAAAGGGCTCTTTGAGCCAACAGTAATGTTCTTTGGCCTCAATAACTCACCCACCACATTTTAGTGGTTTATAAATGACTCCTTCTGCAACATGATCACAGAAGGATGGCTGATTATCTATATGAATGACCTTCTTATCTCCTTTCTGGATGCTGAAACACACAGAAACCACACTGCCCATGTTCTCAAATGTATGGGAGAACTCAATCTCCACCTAAAATTGAAGAAATATACCTTTGTCTCAGAATTGGTTGAATATCTGGGTATAATTATTCAATCTGGTGAACTTGCCATGGACCCAGTTAAACTCAATGGAATTGCCAAGTGGCTGATCCCCCAGAAAGTCAAAGATATTTATTCTTTTCTAAGATTCACCAATTTCTATTGACATTTTATCCCCAACTATTTCTTTATCACCTACCCACTTTTTTATCTCACCAAGAAAACAGCTCCCTGGTCCTAGTCCCATGCCTGTCAAGAATTCTTCAATTTCCTAAAGATACTTTTCCTCTTCCAACCAGTTCTTCAACTCCCTGACCTCTTCTGACCATTTGCCATTGCCACTAATGCCTCCACATATTCATCTGATAGTATCCTTCTTCAAACTAATGCCAACAGAGACTGACATCCTTGTTTCTACCTCTTACAAACCTTTTCCCCTGCAGAGTGAAACTGTTATGATTCCCCCATCTCTTTTCTTTTCTGCTGTGTTTTACATTCATGTGTCCCAGACACTCTCTTGTTCATGTTCTGGAACCTTCACCTTCTTCTGTTCCAGAACATTCTCTAACTCATTGAACATTACTCATGATCTGCATTCCTCACATAAGTCATACTTATTATGCACAGGATAATTTTCCTGTGTTCCATTTGTTTCCACATGGATCACTTGCTTAGCATTTGTCATCCCTATGACTTATCCAACTGAGTCTGAACCTTGTTTTTCTTGTACTATAAAGTAGCATACTTTGCTTCCTTCCTTCCTATGCTACTTCTACCTTCTACCTCCTACTTTCATGTACATCAATCTACTCAATACCTTAGTCACTCTGAGGCTACTTCCTCTCAGCAATACACAACACTTCTTAGTCCACACATTGGTGTACAAGAGGGAACCTTGGAATCTGCAAGTCAGCATCCTTGCAGTCACTCAACACTTCATTTGAGTACCCTTGATGGTATTGTCCTTGCATCACACCACTCCTTGCCATAAGCTGACCCTTCATTGAGCTCACCCTCACTTGCAGTTCCCTCTTCTGAAGGTCTACACCTGACCCTACCCAGGCCTAGCATAACAGAAACTACAACATTTAACATTTATGACTGCAAACTCCTCACAATCATCTGCACTCTAAAGGCCTGGTAACAATACCTCCAGGGCTTCCCTTCTTCAGTTTAGATCTTCACTGACCACAAGAACCTCACTTACTTTCATGCACCACAAAAGCTCAACTGCTGCCAGGCCTATTGGCTTCTCAACCTTGTGGATTTTAATATTTAACTTCAGCATATTGCTGGCACCTCCCTTGCAGGACCTGATGCTCTTTTTTGTTACCCAGACCCCTACCTGGACTCCTCCTCAGACAACTCAGCAGTTACTCTCCTTCCCAAGACTATATTTTGCTGCATTATTAATACAACCCTTTATACCCATATTAAAAAATACCAAGTGGATAATCCCCTCCACCTCTTTATTCTCCAAAAATGGAATGGTCCCATGCATAACAGTTTGCAGTCCCACTTCTATGATTGGCAACTCTGCAATATCATGCTCATGTACTGCAACCATGTGTACATTCTTCCTAACAAACCCCTTTATTAATTTATTCTCCAGTGCTGCCATAATTGCAAAACTGCTGGCCACCTCAAGTACCTTAAAATGTGCCAACTTGTTCAAATGGAATTCTAGTGGCCTGGTCTAGCCACTTATGTCTGTAAATACATTGATGGCTATGCTGTTTGCCAGCAAAACAAGGACAATACTCACCCCTCCATACTGGCCCTCCACTCTATTCCCTCTTATGCATAATGCCCCTTTCAACAGATCTCCTGCAATCTAATCACTGATCTCCCCCATTCTGGCAATTTTGATTCCCTCTTGGTCATGGTTGACCACAGGTTTACAAAGGGAGTAGTTCTCATTCCCACAAAGAAAACCACCACCACTAAAGAAATAACTATGCTTTTTTGAGAAAGTCTACAAACAATTTGATTTGTATAACAAGATCATCTTCAACCAAGGCCTACAATTCACCTCTGCCTTTGCCAAAGAGCTTAGCAGACTCCTCAACTACAATATCTCATTGTTCACCATGTATTATCTCCAGACTAATGGAGAAACTGAATGTGTAAACCAAGAAATCAAGATCTACCTCCACATTTTCTGTGGAGCTAACCCATCCAAGTGGGCATAAAACATCTCCCATGTGGAATTCACACACAACCACCACCCCCACTCCATTACCAACCAATTACCATTCTATCTTCTAATGGGATATAAATCCTGCACACTTCCCTCAGTAATCCCTGAGACTTTGATGCCTGCCATTGCTGACAGGCTAAAACATTTAACCACAGCTAGGAAAAAGTCCTTGCAGCTCACAACCTTACACACCAAGTAATGGTGTCTAGAATTCACTCCAAGTTTATTCCTTTTATCAAAGGGATAAAGATTTGACTAGAAGTGCAGAATCTAAAATTCTCCATAACTTACCCCAAGTTCATGCCAAAACAGGAAGGCCCCTTTACCATCACCCATGTGCTCTCCTCTATCATCTACAGACTCTGTCTCCCCTTAACCTGAAAGATTTACCCAGTCTTCCATGCTTTTTTGTTATTATCCTATCACAAAAATGATGTCCATGGGAAAAACTTCCCAGATCCACCCCCAGACCTTATATAAGGTCAAGAAGAATATAAAGTCAAGCAGATATTAAATCATCATGGCTTGTCTTCTTCCTGCTCCTTTCTAATCTGATGAAAGGATTACTTAGTGGAAGAAGACTTATGAGAAGCTGAGTCCAATCTCAGTAATGCTTCCAAATTGTTAACCATGTATAAAAAGCAGCAATCCCTTGTTACTTCCCCTATTACCTCTTTCACTTACACCACTTGCACCAAGAAATCCAAGCTTCATACTACTTATAACTAAACATGTCCACCCATGCTAACAATATCCCATCCCCTGCCTCTGATATCTCATTCTCTCCTACTCAAGAGACCCTTAATGCCATCTTCCCCATGTGCACCTGCTCACTCTCTCTAGAAAAAATCATTATCTCAGCCAATACTTTCCCTTTTACCTTGCCATCTACCTTTCTTATAAATGGTTTCCCTGTTAAGAAAACTGAACCTGTCCCTATTATACTGTCCCCAGTTCCTACCCACCTTACCAATACTCCATCATCCTCTATTACCACATCCATTCTGCCATCCACCACCCACATTGCAACTTCTTGCCCAATCACTGCAGTCAACTTACCTCTTACCACCCATGCTCTCCACCCAGAAGATTACAATGATGTGTACTGCATCAGACTTCAGTCCTTTATCTTTGACTTGTGACTCTTTATCACCATCAGTTTCCACCTCAACATATATGCTCTGCTCTGGGCCTTGTATAGGCTATATCATCAAATCAAAAAAATGTTACTCATCACCCAACTCCTCCACAGGACTGCCAAGGTCAATACTGATGCAATTCATATCAAACTTGAGACCATCTATCACCAATCATTATTTATTCTTGATGACCTTGCCTATCAATTGGAGTTTGGTGAGTTTCTTGTTGATCTTGACCAATTTGAACAAGAGTCATTCACTGCACAATAGCATCTTCCCCCTACATGTCCTACCACCCCATCTGCATCTTCTTTACCACTCACCCCCATGAAACTTGACCAAATAACCTGGACTGAAGCATAGTGGTCTGGTCACAATAGTAGGGATCAACTACCCTCCAGCCACCCTCACTATTATGATAGATGTTTTTAATGTCATGAACTGGGCCATTATTGGGTCCAATGCCCCTCTTATCAATGCCTCACCTGTCTCTAATGGTAACCTGGCCATAACCAATCTCATTGCCCTCTTTAGCAACCTTACCCCAGTCCTCCTTGTTCTTTTCCTCAACCAGGTCCTCCCAGTCCTTGCACTTCTCCCACCACTCTCAGGATTTGTACCATCATGCTCCCTGCCCTCACTTATCCCCACCACCTTTTTATTACACCAATAATGAGAATAACATTATAAATGTTATGCAACTAGTGAATATGATGGTTCACAGCATGTGACCATGGGAACTGTTGAGCATGTGATGCAAATGGTTGCATAGTCATGTGACCAAATGCACATAATCATGTAAATAAGATGCCTTATAAGAATAACCCTAAGCTAAGGCTAAGTTCTATTATTAGAGTATTTCTCTGCACAAAGATATCAGTCATGTGATATAGAAGATCTTAGATGAGATCCAGGTACAGTCTCCAATGATATCTGATCTTAGAATCTAGATTGGGATCTGCATCTGTGGCAGAAATCCAAATGAGATCTCCTTGACCTTATGGTGGTCATGTCCCTTTCATATCTGAGAACCTGTGCACTTCCATTCTCCTACATTCTCATGGTGTGGTTCCTCTTCTATTCCTTACCCTTGATCCATGAGGCCACTGCCTCACTCCTCATTCCTGCCCCATGCATTATCCTCACTTTACTATAGAGCCAGTTATGCTATTGGTGTCCATAGATAGCATAGTTTAGGGTAGGCCCCCTGTACATGGTCTGTGCACAAACTTGAGCAATATATAAGGCAGGAGGTGCAAGCTGGGGAAACCCAGTCTTGCTCTCTTAACCTTTAGGCTGGTTATACAGGCTAGTTTGCTACTAGTGCTGCTGGCTGTTGGTTTGTACAAGAGAAGTGGTCTCACTCCCTTCCCTTTTCCAAGTTGGGGCCACTAGCACAAAAGCCCTACCAGTTATCCAGGATAGATTAGGAGCATCCACCAAGGAGCACCATGAGTATCAAGAACTAGGATGGCAAAAAGCCATAACAATAGATAACACTGGCTGAGCTAACATCACAGGTTTCCTGGCAGCCTATGACTAGTGTCTGACTTAGACATTAGACATATAAAGAGAGTAATGTTATAATTCCTTGCATCTTTTTCTTTTTCTTCTTGTCCTTGCATCTTTTTTGTAAGTCTCAGATGCTTTCTTGTTTATGTTCTGGAATCTTTCACTTCTTTCATTCCAGAACATTCCTTGACTCAGTAGTTCTTACTCATGATCTGTTCTCTTCACATTTGTCATCAAGTATTATATATCAACCACTTCTTTGACATTTCATCCATTTCCACATGGATCACTTACTTAGCATTTGTTATCCCCATGACTCATCCAACTGAGTCTGAATCTTACTTAGCTATACTATAAAGTAGCATACTTCATCTCCCTTCTCCTTATGCTACTTTTTACCTCAATACCTCCATAACACCTTGTCTACACTCAATATACCTGGTGCAATTCATCTCTCTTAGTTTACACATCTGTGCACAAGAGAGAATATCCTTGAACTCTGTCAATGTCCACCATTGATCATACTCTACAAGCCATCATCCTTGCCATAGCTCAACTCTTTATCCAAGCATCCCCTCTGGTGTTATCCTTGTGTTATACCTTACCTTGACCATAAGCTGACCTTCATTGAGCTTCCCACTAGCAGTTTCCTCTTTTAAGGTCTATGCTTGACTCTATCCAGGCCTAGCATAACAGGAAGCAGGCCATGCACAATGAACTTGATGCAATTACCCAACTTGGGACCTACAAGCTTGTTAGGCTCCCTGCCAGCCATAATACTATTGATATCAAATGGGTTTTCTATATCAATTGCAATGCCTCTGACTATATCTTATGATATAAAGCCTATCTTGTTACACATGGCTTTACCTCAAAATCTGGTATTGATTTTGATCAAATGTTTGCTCCAGTTGCCCAGATCAAGTCAATTCATCTGCTATATGCCATTGCTGCTGCACTTGACTGGGAAATTCATGTTATTAATGTCAACTCAGCCTTTCTTAATAGTAACATGCCTCTAACCAACCCACTTATATCAAATAGCCTCCCAGGTTTATTGCTAAAGGCCTAAAGCACCACATTTGGCTTCTCCATAAGATACTCTATGGTCTGCATTAATCCAGTTACCTCTGGTATTAAGGGCTGAAATTTATTCTTCTTGAACTTGGCCTTATTACTTGCATATCTGACCCCTATGTCTTTATCTGTCACTGTAAATCTGGCATCTGTATTATTATATCCCATATTGATGATCTTGGCCTCTATATCTCCTTACTAGCCAAGATGGCCAATTTCAAACACAATTTCAGCCAGCATGTTTTTTTCAAGGACCAGGAAAAGATTTACTTTCTTCTTGGCATTGAGGTCACTTGAAATTGACATGCCTATATACTCTTACTATCTCATCACTAATATATTGACTCTATGCTTAAGACTTATGAACTCAAATTTGCAAACCCCTTTTCAACACCAGAGCAAACAGGATTGCATTTATTACACATACTCTCTTCATATATCAAGGATAAACTTGTCAACATGCAAAATGTGCCATATCAGAATGCAGTAGGTGCACTAAACCACTGCACTATCATGATCCACCCAGATATTGCACATGCAGTGCAAAAGGTTGCACAGTTCACAGCAAATCCAGGGCAGATCCACTGAATAGCAGTAAAATGCATTCATTAGTATCTCAAAGGCACCCATGATTTCATCTTAAATCTCAGGGGCCTTGCAGCAATACAATGTTTTGCTCCCTGTGCATTTCTGATGCTGACTATGCTAGCTTACCAGATCATGCTTATTTCATCTCTGGCTACATACTCATGCTTGGTTATAGTGTCTTCTCTTGATCTACCAAAAAACAGACTGCAACTACATTGTTCATGGATGAGGCTGAATATTATTCTGTAGTCCATGTTAAGCATAAAATTCTTTAAATGTATTATCTGCTCACTGAAATTAGTCTTGGTTCAATGACTTATCTCCCTCTATATCAACAATACTACTATTATAATGCACATTTTCCTCTTTATTTTATTGTTTACCCCTTTGTGTTATGTGCTTAGCAAACACTGATGATCTTATCATGTGATTGTGAGACTCAAATGCCAAAACAAGAATAACCCTAGGTTTAAATTTGGTTCTATTCAGAGTATTCCCTGCATATAAGCATGGGTCACATGATGTGGCAGATCTTAGATGAGATCTAGATTGATTATGATGACATCTAATCTGATGGATCTAGATTAGAATTGATCTGTGGCAGAGATTCAGATGATGATCTCCTTGGCCTCATGGCTATCTGGCCACATTCATATCCACCTTTACAAGTACACTGTCAAAACATTTCTTAAAACTCATCAAACTATCAAAGCTCATAGCAAGGGCTGTCAAGGCTCTCTGGAGTACTCCAGACAAGTCCGGAAGTTTCCAAAGTTGTTAGGCAGTTGGTTAATGAAGATTACCTTTCTTGCTTGATAGAGCAGATGCAGCAGAGTTTGATGGAGTCAGGTGGGACTTGGCTTCACCTTATGTGGTGTGCCCTTGCATAGCCTTGGCATCCCAATTTGTGAACTACTGGAGATACAGAGAAGAGCTTGCTCAGGGCTCAACAAGAGAGACAGACAAAACAAGGGATGTCAAGTCCAGTCTTGAGAAGCAGAGTCATCTAGACTCATCAAAGGTAGCCATTAGGCTAGTTGTGATCCCCAGCAGAGCTGAAGGGTTGGAATGGTTGGGAACTTTGGCTTAGGTGGCCAAGGCAACATTAAGTCAAATTGACTATAATGCTGAAAACTCTGGAGTTACTCCAGAGGATCAGAAGGTGCCCAAAGGCTCATTTAGAGTGAGAATGAACTAATACAGATGTGGGGGTGCTTTTGTTGATATTTCAACTGATGTACAGGATACAGAGCTATTATACTTATATTTTAGGGGAGCAGGAACTGACTAAGTGTAGCAAAATGAGACAGATTTTAACTCAGAAGCAAAGCAGGTGTCTAAATAACTAATATATGAATGGAGATGTTAAGTAGGGCAATGTCCAATCTTGTTATACTGAAACTGAAGGGTAGCAGGAAGAAGTAAGGGGACAAGAGACAGGAATGGGAGGAAATATCAGAGTAACCATGGAATAGTATTGAAATGAAGCAGAGTTTAGTGAACACAAAGTTGGAGGTATAGTAGCAGAATAGAAGGGACTAGAGGGTATGCAACTTAGGATTAACCAGAGTTGCACTGGAGGAAGCAGGAATGGGCTCAGAAGGCATGAAATATAACAGTGTCTAAGTATCTAAGAGACAAATGGAGGTGTCAGAAAGGACAACATCCAATATTGTCAAGCTGAAACTGAGAGGTGACAAGAGAAAGTGAAGATAGGGAGGGAGGAACAGGAACAGGGGCAGGGGCAGGGATGGTAATAAAGATAAATAGGGGCAGGTGATGGTATGAAAGTAGAGCAGAGTGGCCCAGGGAAGATAAAGCAAATACTAAGGTAGTGAGTACTGGGAATGGAACAGGAATGAACCCAGAATGGGAGCAAAGTGGGAATGGAAAGTGTTATGCACTGTAAGATTACAGTGCTACAAGCTCATTCAAAGGAAGATTAATTATAAGAGGAGTTTCAAGTTAACACTAGTAAAGATACAAGTGCTTATGACTGGAGTCTTGAGATGATAATGCTACAGTATTTATATGTTATAGACCCATGCACAGACCAGATTCCTAAGGGGAACATTCCCATGCATGCAGCATGAAGATCAGAAAAAAAAGAAGCTTTTATGTGACCCATCAAGGATCATGCTTCCTCTGCCCTAGATCACGTGATCTGTTACATGCCCTGATAAGATAAGATGAGTGTTCATGTGCTTTGATAAGGTAAGATAAGATAAGATAAGAAAAATATTAAAAAATGCATCATAACAGAAAGCCAGAAAGATTGGTTCCAAGAACAGTGTAGGTTTTATATGAGTGCAGCAGGTGCATGATAAAGTGCAGGATATGACATATGCTTCCCTTCCATTCTCCCACATCCTCATAATGTGGTTCTCTTCTAATATTCCTGATCTGCAAGGCCACTGCCTTACTTCTACCCTCTGTCCTATGCTTCTTTATTTATCAGCTCTGTATACTTACTGCCATTGGTCAATAGTTGGTAGTTACCTTTCCTGTACATGGTCCATGTGCATCTGTTAATAATATATAAGGGGTAGGGAGAGACTTGGAGCAATCCAGTCTTAACCACTTCTGTTACTAGTGCCAGAAAGCCTAGTCTTCTTTCAGAGTGGCTTGTGCCCTATATGGGTCAAGGCTCAATCCTCTCTTTTGCCTAGTTTGGGGCTCTAGTCTTAAAAGCCCACTCATCATTGTTGTTTACCCTGTCCACTCACCAGTGTTGATTAGATTTAGAGTGCACTCAGTTGAGTATGTAACACTTTGCATTTCCCTTGCACTCTCCACATAGTCATATAATGTAACTTTATCATCCCTTTACCTTGTCATTACTTCACCTCTTCACTATTTCACATCTTCATCTTTCACCACTTTACATATCACTAAGTCTAGGCTAATCTAATCTATAATCTTATACCACTTGTATTCCTCATGTATTTCTAGACTTCTACTCTCTTTCTGCCATTAGGTAGTTTACTGTACACTACTATAGGGCAGAGTACACTCTCCTGGTCTGTGCTCAAGCTGTAATAGTATGAAAGAGGTGCAGGTCCAAGCTGGAATTCTCTAGTCTTGTGCACTTGAACCTCTAAGATTTTCACAAGTTTCTTGACCCAATATCCTTCTTGCCTAGTTCTTCTAGCCTCTAGTTCAAAGGTTAGGCTTCAGTAGTATCTTTAGCAGCAGCAAGAGCACATACTAAGAATATAGATGTAGTTGCTCAAGGTCTTATTTATATCCTTATGATCTCTAATGAGATGTCCACTTGCACTCATCATTTCATGTTTTCTACTTCTGGCTTTACAATAAAATTGACCATAAGAAACTCACTCTGAAGCATGTTGCTTTCATGGATAACATTGCCAATATTTTTACTAAAGGGTTGCCCATGAATGCATATTGTTGTCTAGTTCAGTTGCTTAAATTAATCAAATCAGTGAACTCCAGCTAAGGGAAAGTATTGATTGTGGTATAATCTCCACATGTCACAGCTTTCCATTTCACTGTGACAGCACAAACCCCTTGTCACCTATCCAACATATTAGTACATGATAACTCTATTTCTCTTTAATACTATACCTTATTCCTTATTATATCCTTAGTTATTTCTCCTTCTAACTGAGGTATGTATAAACTTACTGTATGCTATAGTATTACTGACTGACATGTATCTAGTCCTTAGGTTTATTACATAGTAGCACTTTCCTGCTATAATCTCATCAGAATAAGCATTAAAAAAAGTGTTATGTGCTCAGCAAACACTGACAGTTTTCTCATGTGACCATAGAATTTACCTCCCATATCAAGATAAATCCTAGGCTAGGTTTGATTTATTATATCAGAGTATTTCTTACTCATAAAATAGTCATGTGATTGTGGCTGGATCTTAGATGAGATCTTAGATTGATACTAATGATATCTGATCTGACAGATCTAGATAAATCTTCTTGGCCTTCTGGTTGCCATGCCTAAGTCATATCTGCTTTCCCTGAGCTTCTTTTCCATTCTCCCACATTCTCATGATGTGGATTCTCTTCTCTAACCCTTGATCTGTGAGGCCACTGCCTTATTCTTACTCATCACCCTATGTGTTATGCATCTTGCATAACCACCACTTTTACATCATGTGATCATGGGAGATACACTCCTTTTCAGGTAACCCTAGCTTGAAGTCTGACTATTTACAAAGTACCTTATGGTCAGTGGTCATGTGACTTTGGAATCTGGGATCTTCCCAATCACAGATCTAGTTGTATTTCCACAGATCTAATGGATTTCAAATCTACATCTATGATCTTATCTGTGACAGAGATTCCTATTCTCATGTTCAACTCTAATCTTCCATTACAAGTTCTCCTTCCTCTCCATTTCATTTCTTGATCCATGATGCCACTGCCTTACTCCTTATTTCTGCTCCATGCTTTTCCCTCTCCTATTTAATAGTGTGCCCTTACTGCTATTGGTGTTCATAGATAGTAGTAGTCTAGGGTAGGCTTAGTGTAAATGGTCCATGTGCCACCCTGGGCCATATATAAGGGACAGGTATGGGTAGTCAAGTCTCTCCAGACTTGATCACTTCATACTTTGCTTTAAGCACTTCTTTGATTCCCAAACCCTTTCAGAATTAGACTCTCAGTTGCACAGGCATAAGTCTCTTCCAAGTTCTCTTTCATTGATCTCTCCTTGATTGCTCCTCTCCAGAGCCTCCTCTAGGTTTTCCCTTTTCATGTTTCTCCTCTTGTCTTTTATCTAGATATAGCCTCTGGGATCCAGAGTCATAATACTATGCCCTATTTCTTATTTAGATGATAAGAGCAATTACTGCTATTGGTGCACATAGATAGTAGATTACTTATCCTGTACTGGGGCTGTGCCCCTCTGGCAATATATATACAGGGTGGGCAAGACCTGGAGTTTCTCTAGTCTTGATCACTTGTAATATTTCTTCCCTTTACCTAAGCACTTTAATGTTAACTTGGGTTACTCCTTAGTTCTTATAGTCTAAGCACCTAGACATTGGTGTTAACTTGGGCTTCCCTTATTCAAGACTCACAAGTCTAGTTCAGGGCCACTAGCATAAAGACCCTCTTGTTATTTGATTAGTCTGTTACTCACCAGTTTGTGTTAGTATTTGGACTGCACTCTTTGAATGCATAACAAAAAGGGGATAAAAAGGAAATGGTAGCTTTATTCTGTCTTATGGTGGCTAATGTGTACCCTATGGGCAGAATAATTGCCTTGGTATACTAGCAGGAAAGACTAACACATAGACCTAGGCCAGAGCATTTAAGACTTCAAGTAAGGAGATTAGATATATCCTCACTGCAATGCAAATGATATGGATCAAAGGACTAGATTTTGAGATTGGCAGGATGTTAAAGTATTGATGTGTTATAATCATTTTTTACTTTTCACATCATGTGACCGTGGGACACTTTCCTCTTCACCTCTTCACCTTTTCACTATTTCACCTTTTCACATCTTCACATTAATCACTTTCTAGACCATGACATCATTACCTGGCAGATCCCATGAGGAACTGCTAAGGTACTTGCTCCTTTATTGCCATTGGCTGGCTTACTGTAGCTATAGTTAGGGCTGGGCTAGTTACATGGTCCATGCACACTTTTGTATCATATATAAAGGGCTGGTGCAAGCTGGGATTCCCCAGTCTTGCACACTTGAGCTCTAGGGCTTTATACAAGACACTTGACTCTTCACTTTTCTCCTTTTGCCTAGTTCTCTGAGGTCTAGTTCAAACCTCAGCTCTTAGTATAAGGTGTCCACTGGGACAGCATTGAGACACAAGGACAGGACAGCTGCTCACCATTTCATAATGGTGTTATGCATCATAAGATTATAGTGTCAAATGCTCAAGAAAAAGAAAGGAGACTTCAAGTCAACATAAGTATATTACAAGTGCTCAAAGCTAAGGGCTTTGAGACACTAAGGCTATAGTTTATATAGCTACAAGTAATGTGCACAGACCAAGTCCCTGATGGGAATATTCCCATATATGCAGCACAGTGATCAAAAAGAGGAGAAACCTGCCTGGGAACCATCAAGGGTCTGGCTTCTGGAATGAAAGCAAAGTAATGAAAATGAAAAGAAATAGTAAGGGTTAAGGCATGAGGCTAACCCTATACCCTGGGTCTTCTGACCCATCACATGACCTGATGAGATAAAGATTAGATAATCACATAAGAAAGATAAGATAAGGTCACATAATTAGAAAAAAAAAAAGTATGTTATAACACTATCCTCTTTTTAGCTCTTAGATTTCAGACAAGAGAACTGTAGAGGAACTTCTGTGGTGTAATTTTGGTACAAATAAAACAACCAAGTGAATTTGTGTGAATCAATGGAAAGGAAACAGCAGGGTGCAGAGAGATGCAGCTTATAAAAGTTGTGCACAAGTTCTGGGGCATTAGCAACATCATTCTCTGATTTCCAGATGCAATTCTAAGCAGAGTAGCCTTTCCAATAAACCAAATACTCCAATTTCCCCTTGCATATGCAGGAGTCAACAATTTTTCTTTGACCTTATATTCCAAATGATCATTTTCAGTAATGATAATGGGATCAGAAGCAATAACTTCCTGATTAGGAAGAGGAGAAAACACCTTTTTAACTCAACTGATGTTGACAATAGAGTGAATATGCATTTCAGAGGAAAGATATAACTTAACTGCATTGGGCAGAATGTTCAAAACCTTGAATGGTCCCATTCATTACTAAGTCAACTTTTTTGCTGGTTATGGCAAGGAAAGGTTTTTTGTGGATATTATGACCATATCCCCAACCTGGTATGATGCATAGGATGGTTTAGTGTTGCAAGTGGCCATAGAGAACCAAGATTTTTTCCAATGACTGATAAATTTCTGAGAAGGATTTGGAAAGTTGGTTGGTGAATGGCAAGAAAGAAAAGGGCCCTTCAAAACCCATGCAAGGTAAAAAATGTTTTGTAATGGCAAATGGTAAGGTTTTAGTGATGAATGAAAAAGAATTATTATGATGGAATTCTGCCATTTTGACCCAATCTATCCATTCATTTTTCTTCTTGGCCACAAAGATTTGCAAATACTTTTCCAGCTCCTGGTTTATGTGCTCAGTTTGACCATTGGTCTGGAGATAATATGTGATAAATGTCTTTGGGGAAATGTAAAGTGTGGAGTATTGGTGTTTTATAAACTTGGAAGTGAATTGTGGTCCTCTGTCAGAAACCAGTGAACTGG